>CDMY01000753.1:0-21052 GCA_001179505.1 Vitrella brassicaformis | reverse complement strand
CCTTTGTTGCCACTCTGCTTCATCGCATACGGAAGCTCACAAGAACATCCTCAACGGAGTGTTCTCTTGCAGCCCGTTCAGCAGATCGCCGTCAGCGAGGCGTCTCGGCTCCTCACGGGCGTACAACTCGCTCTTACGAAGCCACAGGCGGCGTCCCATCAGGCAGTACATGCCATTTACCCTGAGGAACCGCGACTCAGGCGAGCACGTCCCGGATCCGTGAGGTCCGCCTCCCGCTCCGATGGCATCCGATTACCTCAGGCGCATTCAGCACTGACACAGACCAGCACACACACACAAGCGCAGCCAGTCAATGTCATACCTGAGCTCTTTGCAGCCGCTCCTGACGCCCAAGACCGCTCCGAGACGCCGAGAAAGGCCACGAGGGAATAAGACTGCTCGAGGAACACCTCCGCAGATGCAAGACAGACAACAACGACACGTCTCTTTCACTCAAACCAAACGAAGTCGCTTTGTCCGCACGAAGAAGCACCAAAGACAGAAGTCACACGAGTGGACTGGAAGTGGAATGGGGGTGATGAAGGAGAGTCGGAGCATTCGAAAAATGTCCTTGCTCTACAGTGCGTACGGCGTTATGTACGCACCCTGTACAACTAGCGTACACCTTGTAAAACCAGCGAGTATGCATGCAGACCCGCATGCATTTACACATCTCTCGACACAACTCAGCCACGGCCAGCCTTCTTTCTCGAGCCTGTGCACTCCTGTCTCCCCTTGCTCGGCCTTTCTTTCATGAAGTAAATACATAGGCCCTCACAGAAATAAGCAGAGCACCTCTCCTCTCTCGTACAGACTCCAATCAAAGCAAACAAGGCGTGTCTCAGACGCTTCTTCAGACAGTCATTTCGTCACTCGACGAGCGCTCGCGGGCGCAAACCAGTACCAATCGACAAAGTAAACCCACAGATGGGCGGCACTGCCTGTACATCGGAAAAACGAGTCCTTCCTTCCCATCGATTTCCATCCATTTCCCCAGTCAGCCAGTCAGACAGCCAGCCCCCCAGCAGACAACATGCAGTGCATACATGAAACGAATTCGACGGCGACGGGGCACGAAGGGCAGAGCTGCAGATATGTAGGCTACAGTTATGTAGACAAGAAAAGAATTCAGCCGTCTCCGAAGCATTTGCTTCGGAGGGCGCCTTGCACAGGGCTTAGAGCACCTGTGGCGGGAAACGAAAAGTACTTCGAAAAAAGAATCAATGAGTCAGTGGGGAGGGAGCACCTCACCACAGCTCGCCCCTCATTGACGTCGAGCGTCCTCGGTCGACGATGAACTCTGCGCAGCCCGCCTGTCAGCGAGTCTCTGCGAGGTTCTACGCTCCGTCGACGCCGCTCTTTGTTGTGCGGCCCCGGCATGCTGTGATGCAGGGGGCGCTTGCGCTGCCTGAGGAGGAGCAGGAATCTTCAGTGCCTTCCTTTTGGGAAGGGCTCGCACTTCGGCGTCTCCCATGATCCGCCAAGTGTAGTGTTTCTCAAGCTCTCTGCGCGAGAAGCGAGTGGAGTATCCAGCAGGGTGTCTGAACTTGCCCTGCTCGACCTCTACCTTCGAGCTCTTCGGCAGATAGCGAGCTTCAATGCCGTCTCCATCCTTTGCCAACACATTCACGTAGTAAATGCCATGCGACTCAGGATGAAACAAAAGGAGAACCTGGCCCACTTTGATCTGCTCAAAGGTCGGTTGCTTTCCTTTTGCAGGCTCTTGCTGCAATCTGGGCGTCTCAGTGAAGTCAAGGCCGCCAACTTTGGCGCGACTTGCAGCTACAGCTTGAGCTTTCACGTACCGCTCTGATTGCTTCTTCGCATCGATCATTCTCTTTCTCCGTTCGAAGTCACTGCAGAGCTTCGGACAGAAGAGCTGTTCTTCTGGAATCCACTCCGCCAAGCTACGCGGCAGGAGATTCCACTTGACGAGATAGTCGCGGCGCCCGTCTCTCCTGGTGCGCATATCGAGTATCTCTTGCACTTCCCACACCTCACCGGTGTCCGTCTCGTCCAAGACGTTCGCTGGTGCGGTGGGCCTGTGTTCGATGGTCACCTGCTTAAAGCTCTCTGGCTTCTCAGGGGATTCCTGGAGCCATTTGCTTTTATAAGCGGGTGCCAAGCGAGAGACATGCACATTCATCACCTGTTGTCCACCAAGAGGCTGAATGCGGTAGTTCAATCCATTGTTGAAGCCGTCGACGACTCGGAAAATCGCTCGCCAAGGGAGAGCGAATTTCGAGCTGGTTCCTTTCGGAATCTGCTTCAAATGGAGACGAACCATCTGCCCGATCTCATATCGGGGCAGCTTCTCTGCGGCCCAAGCTGACTTTTGGGCCATCTTCTCTTGCTGCTTTGCGATGTTCTCCCGAGCCTCCTTGTGCAGGATCTCGAGGCCTTCGCGCAGCACCTCGACATAGTCTTCTGGTTCAATGCCGGACAGCATGTCCATTGCAACCAAAGACTGATCACCCGGCAGACGAGCTTGTCGACCCATCACCATCTCAAACCGCGTATGGTTCGTGCTCTGCTGCGTGGTGACACGGTAAGCAAACAACACATACGGAAGATATTTCTCCCAGCGATTCTCCTTCATGTCTACCAGCTTCTTGAGTTGGTGGACAAGGGTTTGGTTGAATCGCTCCACCAAGCCATCCGTCTCTGGATGTGCTGGTGTTGTATATTTGTGGTGTATGCCATAGACATCGCAGATTTTCTGAAGCTCCTTCGACTTCAACTGCGAGCCCTGGTCAATCAAAATGGCTTTCGGCACTGAATGCTGGGCAACAAACCAAGCCAAGCACTCAGCGACAGCGAGAGCCGTCATGTCCTTCATCGGAAATACCTCAGGCCATTTTGTCAGGTAATCCATGAAGACAAGCATGTAACGATTGCCATTGTGTGACTCAGGCAGCGGTCCAACAATATCCATGCCGACCAACTCAAACGCACGAGTCACCGGGATGGGTTTGAGAGGCCAGTGAGTCGTCGGGCGCTGTCGCGCCGCACGACACACTGGACAATTCATGACCCATCTCTTAATGTCGTCATACATGCCTCTCCACCAGTATCGCAGAGAAATGCGAGACACAGTTCTCTGGAGACCGAGATGGCCAGCCAACACATGGCCGTGATTCTCGTAGAGCACCTTCTCGCGAAGAGGCGGAGGAACAACGAGACACGGCGTTATCCCTCTGCTGGGTGCTCGGAAAATTCGGAATAATTTTCTATCGATCAACGAAAACTCGTAAGAGCCCGAGCGGACCATCCTTGCGATTTTCTCGTCGCTTGGTTCCTTGCCCGTGGTCAGATACTCACATGTTTGACCCAGCTCTTCATCGTTTCGTTGCAAAGTGATGATCTCTTCATCACTTGGCCAATGAGCGGACGCTTCACTTCTCAGAATGTCTGCTGAGAGCGGACTGCCCTCTTCAGGCATTTCGTCGAAGTCCTCCTCGATGGTGTTGACCATCGAGCGCCACTCTTCCTCTGTGCAACCACAAGCTTTGGCAGCCATGGCGCAGAGCCGCGAGATGGCGTCAGCATCTCGATGCAGCTTGCCTTTCTTGTGCCGCACCTCAAAGTCCATGTCTTGGAGGAGCAGGCTCCAATTCTGGACCTTCTGGTTGATCTCTCTCCATGCTTTGATGTACTTCAAAGCAGAGTGATCGGTCTTGATGATGAAGTGCCTCCCGTCCAGGTAAGGACGAAGAGTCTTCACACACCAGTACAGAGCGAATGCCTCTTTCTCTGTTGGCCACCAGGACTTCTCCTCCGTGGCGTTAAACTTGCGAGAGACATAAAGGACAGGATGCTCTGTTCCATCCGCATCCTCTTGAACCAGCACGCCACCGACTCCACGGTCACTGGCGTCTGTCTTCAAGATGAATGTCTTAGAGAAATCGGGTAGGCGAAGGATGGGCTCACTGCAGAGCTCCTTCTTGAGACGATAGAATGCCTCCCTCATCTCTGATGTCCACGCGAATTTGTCAGGTGCTTTTGCACTGAGCTTGTCCGTCAAAGGAGCAGCAATCACTGCAAAATCCTGCACAAATCGGCGATAATATTGACACAAGCCGACGAAGCTGTGGAGCTCTTTCTTGTTGCTGGGCAACTGAAAGTCAGCGACAGCTTGTATTTTCTCCTTGAGCGGCTTGACGCCCTTGGCCGTGACAGAATGACCAAGGTAATCAATTCGCCTCGTGCCGAGAACACACTTTGAGGGCTTGAATCGAATATTCGCAGCTCGGACACGCTCAAAGACTTCACGCAAGCGTGTGCAGAGCTCTTCATGGCTTCTTGCCATGACGCAGATATCATCGAGGTAGACGAGACATGTTTGCCACTGCAGACCAGCCAAGCAAACCTCCATGAATCGTTGACAGGTAGCGACGGAGTTTGAGAGGCCCATGGGTAGGAACTCATACTCAAACTGTCCTCGACCAGCAACTGCAAAGGCTGTCTTGTGTTTGTCACACTCAGCCATCGGAATCTGATGGAAACCTTTTGCCAAGTCGAGCGTCGCAAACCATGAATGTCCCGCGAGGGCATCCAAGGTCTCATCAATGCGAGGAAGCACAAAGTTATCCAAGACAGTTTGCGCATTCAAGGGTCGGTAATCAACGACGAGACGCCATTGATTCGGATCCTTCTTCCGCACAAGAACAACAGGGGCACAGTAAGGTGATGACGAAGGGCGGATCATTCCCTCCTTCAACATGTCATCCACTTGCCTCTGCTCTTCTGCTGCTTTCGCTGGTGAGCGTCGATTTCGTGCAGGCTCATAAGGAGGCTGGCCCTTCACCTCAATATAATGGTAGACCAGCTTGCCTTTGCCATACGGAATCTTTTCGCTCGAGAAGCAATCCTCAAACTCACAAGCCAAGCTATGAATGATAGCTTTCTGTGTTTGAGTTTGCCCATGTTTATCCTCAGGATACACAAGGAAGTTGATCTTGTCGACATGCGACAAGTCCTCTTTCACGTATTGCCTGGCGCCGACTCGAGAGAAATTCGGTGAGTCTTCCCTTCGCGCAAATTCTTGCACTGGTGGCTCATCTGTCTCTTTCGGGTCAGGCGATGAATGCAACCAAGTGCCGTCCCTCGATCGACTCAAATCAGGATTTTCCTGAATTACTGGGTCGTCGTGGGAGCCTTGCACTGGCTCATTCTGCTCTTCCGTTTCATCTTCGATGATGGGATCATCGTCAGATGGATCGGGAGCAAGTGGATGATCGGGCGAGACGACGCGCTGGGCGTCGGGCAACTCATCCTCATCCACGTCTCCTTTGGATGGAAACGAAGCCACAGCGGAAACACAGCAATCGGGATCGATCACATGAGTTTCCACCGCATCGGCCTTCGAGAGGTGAGTAGCGACAGCAGCTATCTCATCTGTCTCAGGCTTGACGAACGGACAGTTTGTATACAAGACCTCAGCAATGTCTCGGCCCTTCTCGTCTTTGCCAAGTGAGGAATCCTCTTCGACAGTGGCAAATGACGGCAAATCCAAGCCTTCCAGCAAAGATTTGTCTCGTACACGATACGTGGCCTTATCCATGACAGGCATCACGTTCTCGTGTTTGATCAGCTGCATTGGCACGAATTTGCCAATCTCAGTACCGATCTGAATTTTGACAGGTCTGGGAGAGAAATTAGCTACTGGCACGTACACCACCGTAGCTTTTCTCTTTCTGTCTGTGTTCTTGACGGTCAGGTGAGCGGTTCGCACTGTCACCAGTGCATTTGCAACACAAAGCCGTTGTTGAAAAGGACAGCACCTCAGCGGTTCGATGAGGCCTTCTGTCCCCTCAGACAAATCTGAGTCGGGCAGCTCAGCTTCAACAACCGCCATCGTCCAGGCAGGAATGGAGTGACTGGCTGACGCGCGAGCCACCGGCATTCCGCCTTGCAGACGAACCTTGGGTTTTCTTTGAGCTTTCTTCGATTTCTGTCCCTCAATCGAAGAGACAATCGAAGTCGCAGGTGAGTGTCTGTCCAGGCCTCTCCTCGAGAGGTCCTTTGTCAGACGGCTGGCCGCTGACCCTCGCATGTCGGGAGACACAGCCCGAGCATGGAAGAGACACATCGGCGACCAGCGAGACAAATACAGCTTCATATTCTGTATGTCTATATTTCGACAGTGATAGTGAAGAAAATCACCACCAAGGATCAAGTCCGTGGTCATGTTCTCTACCACTGTCACATCGAAATAAATCGGTGTCACTCCAGCCATTGACTCTGGGTGAGCAAGCGTTAATCGCACTTTGCCTTTGGCCTTCAAGGGAAGACCTCCTTCACTGTAAGGCCTTCTCCATGTCGGCTGCAGATCGTCAACAATCCCAAATTGACGCAGAGTGCGATACAGGGAAAATGACATATAACTATTATCTGCACCTGTATCCACCAAGGCGGAGACAGAATCGCCCCTCTTGCGTGAACCAAGCCAGACAGAAGTGGTGAGACGAAAGCCCGTTCCTTCGACACTCGACAGGAACGTCTTATTCCCTTGCTGATCCATGCAGGCAAGTACGGCTGAACGGCCACCTTCCAGCCCCGCCAATGCGTGACAAGACATCAAAGCGCTACAGAAAGCTACAATGAGGGCCACCCAAGTAAGTGGGACAAACGAGAAGAACGAAGTCAGGCCGCATGCAGCACGATATGCATGCAGTCGACAGCCTTCCAATTTGTCTGTACGTATGAATTGCTTAGGTCGCTGGGCAAGCAGCGAAGCTAAGCCAGTGAAGAGAGAAAATATGGAAGAAACGATTGTGTTGCTGCCAGACACGCCGTGCATGAATGCAACGGCGGCCAAGAGCAGCCAAGACAGAAATGTCAACACATGCTGACAGAACGCTTTCAGTGAAACGGTCTCCCACTCACGATAGCCTGAACGAAGCATCTCATCCAAGATGCGCCCCTCATTGAGGCTATCGTACAGCATGAGATGTTTCTCCTTTGAACGATGGCCCCTGTGAACCAGCTCTTGAGCTCAGCAAGGGTCTTTGTCCATCGGAGTGGGCTCTTGATGATTGTCTTTCTCTCAGGCATTGACCCTTTGGCGGCGCTCGCGACGAGTACCAACCAGAAGAGAGCCAAGAGCGACAACAACCAATACCGAATAGACTTCTTGACGTCAGGAACGAAGGAAGACACATCGATCACCGGTGAGGTCATCGAGACATCTTGCTTCGAGCCAGAAGAGGAGGGCGGCTGGTGAGACTCATCTACAGCCGTGAACTTGGATGACTGACTCGCCTTCTTTGCTTCCCGCTGTCTCTTCCTCCTCTTTGTAGTCTCACGAGAAGATGGAGGCGTACGAGCCTTCTCTATCTCACGAGGAATAGCCCGCTGCTTCGGGGTTGGCCGGATAGCAGGGGTCGACTGGGGAGGGACATACGTATACATCCAAAGAGGCGCGTGGACCTGCTTGAACTCATACGCATGTCTTTCGAGCGATGTGCTCCGAAGATGCGCGTGTATGGTGGGCAACACGGCAAAATTCGCAAAGATCTGCTCGTACGATTGGTCAGGATAATAGAGATGCCTGCGCGCGTGCTTTGCGCGTTTGTCCCGGAGGCGCTGACGCTTCCTCCTCGTCAAACGTCGCGGCACGATATTGGGCAGCTCCCTCTCTGATTGACAATCATCGCCAGCCGATGAACTGCCTGAATCAGACGAGTCCCATCTTCCACCATCCGCGTCAGAGGCGTAGCCCCTCTGCTCGCGTGTCGAGCGAGGAGGCTCCATCCTCCGATCGCAATACTTGTATTCGAGCTCCGGGCATCGATACCAACCGTGCGGATTCCAACGCCACTCTCTCTTGTTGACAGCGATGGAATGATTGTGGATACGGTAATAAGACGACCGTCATTCGAATATCAATTCGAAAAACGCATCATCGGGTACTGCTTCATCACTTGCAGGACTTTGCCTGTCGGCGTGATGATCCGTCTCGATTTCGGCAGAGAATCCACCGAAATCCCTCCAAGTCGAAACTTCTTGGACCTCAAGACTTGCTGGTATGTAGGTCTGTCACTACTTGACTGTACATCACCATTCGACTGTACATTGTCATGTCTCGTCAGCTGTACATTCGAGACATCGACGTCATCGACCTCATGCATGGCAGAAACGATCTCGGCCATAGACGTAGCGGTGCCCTGCCGCTCGTCCGGCCCGATCACTTTCCCGACCGTGCAGTGTCGGTGGCAGCCGCCGTGTCCGAATGCGCGCGTCTGAGTATGCGAGCAGCCTCAGAATCGCAATCGACGAATGCGTGCTGCTTGCCGCATGCAGGACACGATGGCTGTGCGAATGACTGAGCATTCTTCCTATTGGGACACTGAGCAGCGATGTGCCCGAAGCCCTTGCACTCATAGCACTGAATTCTGCCGCCGCCTCCCGAGTTCGAGGTGCTCGAACTGGACGGCGCGGAACTCGTGCTTGCGTCAGTGCGCATGTGGGAAGGAACTCTCGACTTGATGGCAGCTTCCTGAGCAGCCCGTGCCAGCTTCGCAGCCTGGGCAGGGGGCATACTCTTCTGCTCGATGAGTGCCGAGAACATCGACTTGAAGACGATGTCTCCCTCGTCGTCGCCGTCAGAGGACGCAGCATCCTCCTCGAGCGCACTCACTCGATTGGTGCCGCCGAAACGATATCGGGAGAAGGTGGACGGGCGAGACGAAGAAGCATCCTTCTTCTGTTTCGCCAACGCCTCCTCAACCTTCTCGCCGACCGAGTCCTTGATGAGTTTGGCTAAGTCTCCCTGAGACATGCCCAAGTTGCTCGCTGGTTTCTCTTCCTTCGTGGCTTTGGAGCCAGAAGACACAGCGAACGGACTCATCGTGGACTGGACGGCCTCAGCGAGACTAGCGAATGGGACAGCCGGCTTGGGGGCGGCGAAGGCACCCACAGCCGACAAACTGTCCATGCTGTCCGTCGATGGTTTGAGCAGCTCACCAAACGCACCCATGAGTTTCGCCACATCAGGTGAGCGAGTGGCCTCGTGTTTGTAACTCAAGTTGGTCTGCGCAACCGGCTCAGGATACGCATTCTCATACATGAGTGCGTGTCTCTTTGCCTGTTGGAAGTTGTAGCAGTCTTTGCGTTTGGGGCACTCCTCATCGGTCTCGGCTCGACCAGCTGCGCCGGTGAGATAGACCGCTTTGCGCTGCTCCCAGTTGTTCTCCATCTGAACCTTCAGATTGGGTTGCAATATGGGAGGCAGCAACGAGATGGCCGCATCGGCCTTCTGCTCATCGGTGAGCTTGACCTGCGTCTCGGCCACATTGATGATCTTCTCCAACTCAGTGAATCTCTGACGCAACGAACCGTCCGGTTTGATCTGATTGATCGACGCCGGGTTGCTCAGAATCTTGACGGCTTGGCGGGCAAAGCCCGGAGTGATGCCGTACGTCGCCTTGACGTCGGCAATGACTTCGTCCAACGCTGTCTGCCAGTAGGCATCGTTGGGATCATTCGCCGCGGCATCAGAGATGGGATGCCTCTTGTGGTATCCCTCGAGGATGCCCTTCGCTTCGCCACTCAGGCACTGGCCCAACGTGAGAAGTTTGTCTTTGGCCGAAAAACTGGCCGACATCACCGATCGTTCGCGTGAATCGATCGACAAACTGCTCGGCCGGCTGGCCCTCGACAGTGCCATTGTAAGTGCCAATGCTGTTGCAAATGAAGTTGATCTTGTTGTTGCGCTCAGAGAAAGCCATGGCGTCAACTCCGTCTACAAAGACGAGATGAGCGTCAGGGCCAGCGACAGCAAGAAGTGGATCAAGTTGAACTGGCTGGGCTGCCGGTGCTACAGGAGCAGGCGCAGGAGGAGCTGCTGGTGCAGCAGGTGCCTGCGGTGCTTGTTGAATCGGAACAGCGTGATTCGCAGGAGCAACTGCTATGTGCCCTGTCTGAATGTCACGCCAACGATTTGCCCCGACACACCACTGAACGTGTTGTCCGTTGGGATTGACAAACACACCAGCCCCTGGGGCTTGTAGCATACACCAAGGGACACGCTATTTGATGTCTCAAATAGGTGCGCACTCGGGTGTGATTCAGTGAATCAACAAATGATTTTTGATTGACGAGACAATCAACTGAACAAAGAGTCCGCCCAATCTGCCAATCAGCACAGCAGGAAAGGGAGAACCGATTTCCTCTTCATTTTCAAACCACAAAGGCTTCATACAGCATCACACAACACTTCATGCCCTCCCGGGAGGGGAGCCACGATAAGTGTCATGAGGTGGGATAGTGATGTGTGAGCGACGTACACACAAGACATCCACCGTGTGTAGTGAATGCATGCCGGTAATTAACAAACGAGGACCCATCGTCGCACGAATGGTTCACGAGCGTATGTAAAGGGTCGTGTGGGCGAGAGGGATTGATCGATCATCAAATACAAACCAATCCAGCCGACACACGATGAGGGACATTGCATTCGACGCATGTCTCCATCCAGCGCAGCTCAATAACGAATATGAGGATGACCAATCGCATCGCATCCTATACGCAACCATTCACCACACCTTCACAAGGGAGGTCTGAGTCTCAGCTAACAAGAGAGACACGAAGGGCTGGTGGGATGCCATGAAGCCATACGTAACATACAGAGACATTCCGTCCGTCGAGAGGGAAAATCACTGTCTTCTCTCCATCTCGTCAACACACCGTCGACCAGGCACAGAACGACAAGTCAATGAGTCACTCTCTCATTGCTTTCGTTCGGCCGTCCAAGACACACAAAGCGAGCATGGCCGCACCATGTCTCCTTTGTTGCCACTCTGCTTCATCGCATACGGAAGCTCACAAGAACATCCTCAACGGAGTGTTCTCTTGCAGCCCGTTCAGCAGATCGCCGTCAGCGAGGCGTCTCGGCTCCTCACGGGCGTACAACTCGCTCTTACGAAGCCACAGGCGGCGTCCCATCAGGCAGTACATGCCATTTACCCTGAGTAACCCGTATTCAACCGCGACTCAGGCGAGCACGTCCCGGATCCGTGAGGTCCGCCTCCCGCTCCGATGGCATCCGATTACCTCAGGCGCATTCAGCACTGACACAGACCAACACACACACACAAGCGCAGCCAGTCAATGTCATACCTGAGCTCCTTGCAGCCGCTCCTGATGCCCAAGACCGCTCCGAGACGCCGAGAAAGGCCACGAGGGAATAAGACTGCTCGAGGAACACCTCCGCAGATGCAAGACAGACAACAACGACACGTCTCTTTCACTCAAACCAAACGAAGTCGCTTTGTCCGCACGAAGAAGCACCAAAGACAGAAGTCACACGGGTGGACTGGAAGTGGAATGGGGGTGATGAAGGAGAGTTGGAGCATTCGAAAAATGTCCTTGCCCTACAGTGCGTACGGCGTTATGTACGCACCCTGTAGAACTAGCGTACACCTTGTAAAACCAGCGAGTATGCATGCAGACCCGCATGCATTTACACATCTCTCGACACAACTCAGCCACGGCCAGCCTTCTTTCCTAGCCTGTGCACTCCTGTCTCCCCTTGCTCGGCCTTTCTTTCATGAAGTAAATACATAGGCCCTCACAGAAATAAGCAGAGCACCTCTCCTCTCTCGTACAGACTCCAATCAAAGCAAACAAGGCGTGTCTCAGACGCTTCTTCAGACAGTCATTTCGTCACTCGACGAGCGCTCGCGGGCGCAAACCAGTACCAATCGACAAAGTAAACCCACAGATGGGCGGCACTGCCTGTACATCGGAAAAACGAGTCCTTCCTTCCCATCGATTTCCATCCATTTCCCCAGTCAGCCAGTCAGACAGCCAGCCCCCCAGCAGACAACATGCAGTGCATACATGAAACGAATTCGAGGGCGACGGGGCACGAAGGGCAGAGCTGCAGATATGTAGGCTACAGTTATGTAGACAAGAAAAGAATTCAGCCGTCTCCGAAGCATTTGCTTGGGAGGGCGCCTTGCACAGGGCTTAGAGCACCTGTGGCGGGCAACGAAAAGTACTTCGAAAGAAGAATCAATGAGTCAGTGGGGAGGGAGCACCTCACCACAGATGGTGTCTGCCATGATGGACACCTGAACGGGATCCTGGATGGATCGATGGATGGGCAGCTTCGTGGGGCTGCCAGCTCTGAACCGCACGTCAGGACTGAGGGCGAGTGGGGCACTCGTCAGCTCAAGGACAGAGGGATGGGTTGGTTTTTCGAGTCATCGACCACAGATGCTATGGTCACGCAAGCAAGGCAGGGGTGGTCCACCTTTTGGCTGGGCCCTTACCGCAGCGTTTGGTTGTGTTGGCCCGCGTGATGGCGAGGGTGATCCCTCGTGGCCGACGCCCCGCTAGGTGTCATGAGGCGCCCAGCCTCACTGACACAGGCCCCCAAATGGCAGTTGACCCACATACATAAAATTGCAGAGAAGCAGCCCACCCGGCTGATCAAAAGCAAATGTGAGCCGCCCATGTAAGAGCCTCTCACACACCAAGCAGCAGCTCCTCGCTCGCTCACGTTCATTCACAATGGGCACCCTTCTAACAGCGCTCCGTTCTCGGCAACCAAAGCAGCTGTGACCACCGCGCTGGGCGCATCTGAACCCTCACTCAAAGAACTGTCAATTCATTTCAAACATCATCACCTCGCTTAGTCTGGTTCGTGAGATATGACTCACTCAATTCGCGTGAAACGCGTGAAACACTTCATGCATGCATTGCCCCCATTTCCCCCATGTCAAGCTAGTAGCCGTCTCCGCTGGAACCGTCACTCAAAGGGCAGTGACCGCTGATGCATGTTTCCCTTAGGGTGGTCCTCGCACTCGCTCTGGTTCGCGAGAAATGTGTCACGCAAGTCTGTACAGAAACGGTCACCACCTGCCGCTCTGCTTTCTCCCCATTGACTGTGCAGACCACCACTTGGCTGCCTGCATCTCAGCCGGTACCCAACTCACCACCAATGGCTGGCGCACCCAGTGGCTTTGAGCTGGGGATATCGCGTTTGGGCGATGACGTGGACGACCAAGGCAGGCCTCTTCTGAGGAGACGAGCTCGTGGCGGCGGGAGGGGAGGAGGACCGGCAGCTGCAGGCGGAGGGAGGGGAGGAGTACCGGCAGCTGCAGCTGCCGCGGCAGCCGCACCTGCTCCATTGCCTCCACCATTACAACCCGCACCCGCGTCTCCCGCCGCGGGGCTGAACCAACGGAAGCGTCGAGCGGAGTGGGAGGCCGACGATGATGCACTGACTGTCGGCGGTAAAGCGCTGCCCCGCCGCATTGTCGAAATCCTCAAAAAGAGGATGAAGGCACGGAGAGTGGCCGACGGTACCCTGGTGCGTCTGATGGAGGGCGGATGGGAGAATTGCCGCAAGGAAGAAGCGCGGTTTAATCGTTTTGTCAAGTTGTGTCGGGATTATCTTCAAGAATACATCAGCAATATCCCGACTTTCACCCCGTCCTTGCCAGGAGGCCTGCCAATCGACTTGTTCGAGCGCTTGGTCACTTCACGGCAAGAGGTCCTCGAGCAGGTGGAGACAGAGCGGGCACGAGAGGTGGCCATAGATGAGATTCTCAGCGCGTTGGAGACGGATGAACGACCAGTTCACGGCTCTCCCGCACAGTGTCAAGAGACGCGTCAGAGAAGACAGAGCCACCTATTCCAAGTACATTTCTGGGATCCGCGATGTTTCTCCGACCGCCGCAGCTGCAGCGGCGGCTGCCTCTCCACCAGCTGCGGCACCGGCAGCTGCTCCAAAACAGCGGAGACGGCAGAGACAGCGGACTCATGCTGCTGCTGCTGCTGCTGCCTGGGACGAGGACCTCATTGAAGAAGAGTCAATTCGGCCTGCCGGAATGGAGACAGACGACCGATTTCAGTCAGATGCAGAGGAGCGTCTATCTTCCATCAAATCTTCCGAAGAAGGAGATGTTCATGACTGGGATCAGTTTCCGTCTGATCAGGAGGCTGACAGTCCTTTCCCCACTCCGCGCAGCCTGAAGGACATGAACATCCCTGCGAGGGATGTGAGCCCGCCAGCAGCCGCTGCCGCAGCCGCAGCCACATCCGCAGGCCCCTTGGTGCAGGTGAAAACAGAGGATGAGCTGGATCCTCTGATGGCCGCAGAGGAGGACGTCGGAGAAGATAATGACGACGCCCTGGAGCTGGAGGCGGAGATGAGTGATGATCAAGACGCAGAGGGACGTCCAGGGGCAGAGAGTCCTGAGTCCGCCAACAAGAAGCAGATCGGGCCGAAGCACAAGGACGTCAACAACGACGAACCCTGGACACTCATTCGGCGGGTCCACTATGATCAAGATGAGAGTCACACGGCTCATGTGCAGGTGGAGATGTTAGAGAAAATGAAGGGGAAGAAAGGCGGCAAAAAATGGCGTCAGCTGAGAATCACCACCAGTGTTGGATCGGCTCTTGTCGGTCCCGAGGAGTCCATCACCGAATACGCAGCGTCTCGAGACGAGTCCGGGAACCGGCGCCGCAACAAGATGGCGGATGCCGCCGTAGAGGTCCTGCTCTGGATAAATGGCCTCGCCGGCAGATTTCGTCCAAAGGGGTGGAGCTACGGCGGTACTTCAAGCAAGCTGCAGTCGATGCAGAACAATCTAACTCGCCTGCTGTCTCTCTTCTTCGTCTTCAACTGGCCCATCGGCATACTTCGAGGCGTCCTGTCTGGTGTGTGGCAGCTGTTTCTGGACAGAGTGAGACAGCAAGGTGAAGATGCGCGGCCCGTCGGTTCTTTGCGGAATGCCTTGCTGGATGTCGTCAAAGGATTTGCGGAGCGTTACTGTCGTGTGAGCGAGTCGTTGTACCGTTCTCTTCAGTTGAAGCTGCACATTGGATGGCAACGCCTGCAGCTCATCACTAACCTCTTGATCAACGACATCCTCCCCGGGCGTACACGGTGGTCACGGAGCAAGAAGAAGCCCCGCATTCTTCCCTCAAAGAAGGCCATCCAGACGGAGAGACATGACTACATGCCCTCACTGGAAGAGGTCGACCTCTTCGATTTGCTCCGTCCTGGCGGTGCCCTTGGATATGCGTGTGATCCGCGCAAGGCCAACGAGCACTTCTCATCAACCTAGGTGAGTCCCTTTCGGCTCCTCCAGTGGCTGATCGAAACCCACCCCAGCGTGGTAGATGGTGTTTGGCGGCTGGACCTGATCAAGGACGAGCTATGGACCGCTGACGATGAAATCACCATCCCACTATGCATATCTGGTGACGGCAGCGAACTCATGCGGATGAGACACAACAAGTAGGTGTGTTCAGCAAAGACAGAAGCACGTTTTGACTTACTGACAATCTCAAACTGCCCCTCAACTTCATGCCAGTGATCAAATCAATCGCTACCGACGGAGGTAGGTGCGATGAAGACATGCAGTACCGTGGCATCTGCTCCACCTTCCTGTTTTGAGGTGCTGCCACGTGAGGAGGAGCAGATTGCAGACTTTCAGCAGGCAGAGTTTGAGGGAGGCATCAAGCCACTCAGTGAGGACGAGGTCAAGGAGGCCCTCGACGTCGATTGTTTTTGAAGAGGGAGAACAGGGAGGGGCGGCACAGTCCAAGACTGAGCAGGAGGATCGAGCCATCCTTGCCGAATCAATGCGTCTTGGAAAGTCCCAAGAGCCGGTTGCAGGCCAGAGACATACGCGACTACCTCCTTCTGCTCGTGGAAGTTGGAGCCAAGGAAAAGGGGAAACTCTGGTGCTTCTTCATGTCCTACGCCTGGGTTATCCGCTTCTGCCTCAGAACCCCTGCCCCTGCCATTGAGGATCAGCTTCGGCTTTTCTCCCGCCATCTCTGGCAGATGAAGGTCGTTGGCCTGACAATGTAAGGCGCTCTCTCATTCGCTTCCTCCCATACTAATGTCTCTGCTTCTGTTGCTCACTGCTGCCGTTCGGGCTGAAGTGGCTCGACATCTACACACCCTCGATGCATCTACTCGAGTGCCACGTCCTTCCACACCTGGTCGAGTCGATGAATGGGATGGCGCCCCCATACGGCCTCCTAAATATGCAAGCACACGAGTCGGTGAACAAGGAGGCTCATTTGATCGAAGAAAATCACACAATGAAGGGCGGCGGCAAACAAGTGAAGGCAGAGCTGGGACTGCAAATAATCAAACTGCAGCTGGAGAGACACATACTGGCCTCGATGAGTGAGAAGCATCGGGCTGTGTTGAGCTACGCCAGCAACGTGAGCACTCAGATGATTGCAGCCGATGAGTACGACCGGCCATTGCCAGAGGTGCCATTGCTTGAGCTGCCACAGATAGGTGAGGAACAGCAAGAGAAATGGAATGAAATTGTAGCCCAGGTCAAACTATATCCCAGTAGAACACCACCTCTTATCTAGCGAAATGTAGATAATATATAGAGAATGAATGATTGGCGTAGCAGTGGTTGGTGCAAGTGTCAGCATTGAGTAACCTATTCAATGATTGACAGATTGACTGGTAATTGCGATGATTCATCGATTGATTGATACGAATGTATGTACAATGCACAGAGATACACCAATCAGTCCATGAGGCTCCTCATCGCCACCTCATACACCAACCTACTCTCAGTCTATCAGATTTGCAACCTCAGCGTGGTCGACCCCATGGCCGAGCGCAGCGCCCATATATCCTTGGATGGGCGCTTCACCAAACAGCTGCGCCGCCTGCTGCACGGCCTCGAGGCCCTCTGGATCGTCATCATCGTGGTTGGCATACAGGTCGTGATCCTGCTGCACCCCGTCGCCCTCGCCATCCCCTGCCTCCTCGCCACCAGCGGCAGCCGCAGCAGCAGCAGCAGCTCCTTGTGCGGCGGCAGCAGGGGCGCCCTCGGCACCCATGTCGTTGGGGTACTCGTGTGTCGACGTGAACGAGAAGATCACCTGGGCGACGGCCGTGGAATTGGCGGCGGTCCGTGTCTGTCAAGTCACTGCAGAGAAAGCAGCAAGTCAGATACGCAGTGGTCGGACAGAATTGAGTGAATCATATCTCACGAACCAGAGTGAGTGAGGTGATGATGTTTGGATGCCCTTTGAGTGAGCGTTCAGATGCGCCCAGCCCGGTGGTCACAGCTGCTTTGATTGCCGAGAACGGGGCGCCCTTAGAAGGGTGAAGGGTTCCCATTGTGAAAGAACGTGACCGAGCGAGGAGCTGCTGCTTGGTGTGTGAGAGGCTCTTACATGGGCGGTTCACATTTGCTTTTGATCAGCCGGGTGGGCTGCTTCTCTGCAATTTTCACGACCCCCCAAAAGCACCAGCTGGGGGACTGCTCTAGGCTACTTTTTTTCCGTGCGTACGATCGGTTCTTCCGGGGTTGCCAAAGTCGCCTCGCAGTCAGTCTGTTAAAAGCTGCAGTCAGTCTGTTAAAAGCTCAGCAGTCAGTCTGTCAAGCTCAGCACTCAGTCGTCTTCTTCAGCCGTCAGCGGCTGCTCCTTTTCTTTCTCTCCTCCTTCCTCGTCTTCGCACGCTCGCCCTTGCATCACCGGTCTTCTCACCAGCGTGGCCCGACGACGAGAACACACAGTCGCTGCCCGCCGACATCCACAGGTACTCATTCTCGTGGACACACCTTACCCCCCGACCGGTTCATCTGTTCCTGATGACTCTGTGTCTGTCAGGCAATCATTTGTGCCCGTGCACGTGTTTGTGCCCAGTGATGCACCCCCGCCACTGATGCCCCAGCAAGAACCCGTCGCCGTACAGAATGCAGAAGGCAACGGGGCCTGCCTCGACAAGTTCGGCCTGTGCGGCGAGCACTGGGTCTCGGCTACCAAGCACTCATGCCCTCGCCGTAAGAGGACAAAGCAACGTACTGCCTGCCGTAAGAGTCATGTGCCTGTACGTGAGTGCGTTCCTTGGCAGACAGTCACCCAGAACTGCCCAACAACGACAGCCGCCAGGGTCGCCAGCGCGAATCGACATCAGGTGAGGTACCACGGGCATACACACCACACACACAGACACATCTCCCACACAACGACGCCTCTCTCGTCTGTGTCTGCAAAGTTCGGCGACACCATCGACACAAACGACAAGGACGCGAACGATGGGCTGCTGTGGTCAGGGCTCTGGGCAAGCTCCTCAAGAGCGTGGACCAATCGGCTCTCGTGCCAATAGGCTCGAGATCAAGAAGGCACACTCTTCTCATCGGTCATTTTTCGTTGGCAGAAGCTGATTTGCGCATGTTTGTTGATCTGCGCTTGTTTGCCTGTCCTCCTCGTGATCCGCCCTGCATGCTTCATGATTCGTGTAGTTCACCCCAACTGCACAATACCTGCCTTCATGATTTGTAGTGTTCTCTGTCTCTTCGTCTTTGTACCTATCTCGGCACAATTGTGCTGTGCGTCTTGTTCTTACCTGTGCGATATTCTATGTCTCTTCGTGTTCGTACCTATCTCATGACACATCCACACACATACACACAGCTACAAAAGGGAGAAGGACATGTGTTCTTTTACTCATCGCATGGCTGGTGTGATCGACGTGTTTGTTGGACACATCTGCATTCTTCGTCAAACGCACAGTCGCCCCAATCACTTGGGGGGTCGTGCACCGCGCTCAGCTTGCCTGGGCGCCTTACTTGTTATGTATGTGGGTCACATGCCAAATGGGGGCCTGCACGTCGAGATTCTCGACATCGTCGAATGGACCCATGGTTACTACACCCGATTTGACCCTTCACTCGGACCCGTTAAAGTTTGCCTAGTTCGGAGAGGCTGCTTACAACCGCCCGAGCAGCCATACAGGGGGAGCCAGTCGCAGATCCAGTAAAGCTGCCATTTTGTTGCCCCCTCTGGCACCTGCCTCACCGCACTGATGGTCGTCCCGCTCACGCTCGTGCACAAAGGCCATGGCGGATTTAGCAAAGTAAAGTCATTTGAGAGAGACAAGGCGGGCCCCAGCAAAGTAGAGCAAAGTAGAGTAAATCTCTTTTGAGCTCACCCAGCAAAGTCGGCAGAGTAAAGTGAATAAAGGAAAGGAAAAAGTGAACCAGAGGGAGAAGCGACAATTAAAGTAGAGTAAAGCCAAGTGAAGCAGAGAAGTGACCATTAAAGTACAGTAAAGAAGTAGAGCGAGGTCCCCCGTAAAGTGAAGAAATGTCCGCTTCGTCGCCATGGCGCAGCAGCCACAGTGCCCTCCGTGCCTCACTGGATCCACAGGTAGGCAGCTGACCGAGAAATCGCACAAAAAAGGATGCACCGGAGGAACAGGGTAAGGAAATTGAAGGCTGTGCAGCGAACAAATGCATACGTTGCCTGTGCGCTTTCATCGGCCAGGGATGTTGTTGTGGGAGGAGTGGAGCAGGTGTTTGCCGTCTTGGCAGAAGAAATGCGCCTCTTCTCGTCCACCGAGCTGAACTTCATACTCAGGGCCCACCTCAACCACTCCCTGTGCCCATGCCACAGGGAGTGGCTCATCGATAGGCTCCATCGTAGCCCATGCAGCATGGTATGCGACGGGGCTGAACAAATCAATGTCGTTCTTCTTCAATGTCGCCTTTGCTTATTGCAGTTGTGCAGCAGCAGCAGCAGCAGCGGGCTCGGCAGCAACGCACAGTGAACGCCTTAGCCATTCAGGTCACTGGTGGACGGAGTTACGTGGTCATCTTTCGTTTTCTGTACGGCCTGTGTGGCATCTGCAGAATCCGTGCATATCAGCAGTCTATGGCAGATGTGCTTTAATGTACAATAGCAAGAGGCAGGAGTCAAGCAGTCAGCCAAACAGATGGACAGACGCAGACCAAGAATGCATTCACTGAATTCGGTTGGTTCCGGACGGCTCAAAGCGCTTTTATTCATCAGATGATACGTACGTGCACCCACATCCACACAACCACCCACCATTCATGCAACGAACACATATCAGCAATTCCACAGACACGTACACGCCCGTCCACAGATATTGATGCATTCCTTCTTGTGTCTCACCCCCTACATCCACCCATGCACTCTCTCATTGACCGTATGCAAACACCAAACTGACCGTATGCGACAAGGCGTCAAGGACAACTTTTGGCGCATGCGCGTCAGACAAACGCACCTTTCTTTCTCCGCGAAACGAGTCCAGGGTCGCACGTTTGATGGTTCCGTCTTTCAAAAGACACGTCTCCTCAACTCCTCCACTGGGAAAGTTGTCCCTGGATCTGCTCTGCTTGATCTGCTTGATCTGCTGGACTTCGGCAACGCTGTGTGTGAGTGGTTGTGCGCGTGCACAGGCCAAGGATGCAAAGCAAAAGCGGCCTTCATGCCGTGGAAACAGTGCGTCAGTGGACGCGTCATAGTGCTTACGAGTCAATCCGTCTGTCGCTTCCGTCTTCGCCTGCATTTCGCCTCACATTACTTCACTTCACTTTACTTCACTTTATTTTGCTTGACGTTCCCTTTACTTTACTTTGCTTCACTCAGCTCGAGGGGGGTCCCCTCTGCTTTGCTTTGCTTTGCTTTACTTTACTTTGCTTTGCTTTGCTTTGCTTTACTTTGCTTGCGGGGAGTCTCCCCCCCTTTGCTTTGCTTTACTTACTTTACTTTGCTTGAGGACGGTGTCCCCCCCTTGCTCCCCCCCTCCCTTTGCTTTGCTTTGCTTTACTTACTTTACTTTGCTTGAGGACGGTGTCCCCCCCTTTGGTTTGCTTTGCTTTGCTTTGCTGACTTTAGTGGACCTTCCTGCGGTTGCTGCATTGATGTGCTTGACTTAAAGCGAAGTAATCCCAATCAAAGTACACGGGAGAGAAACTTGCATTAACCGTAACACTCGTCTGTGTGTCCGTGATACTCATAAATATACAGTCCCATGAGCACGCAGAGTCAAACGATCACGGGGAGGAGGGATCGATCCCCGCCCCATCAGCACACCCCAGTCCCGCAAACCCTCCCCTCCCTCCCCCACGCAGACAGAAGCTAGTCGCACGCGCGAGGGCGATAGACAAGCGAGAGCGAATCCATCCAGACACATGACTGAACCCCCGACCCTTCAACCCCTCCTTCTCCAACAGCGCATGAGCCATGTGGGCGATGAACACGTTGGCATCGTGTCCCCACACACCGTCACACG
>CDMY01000752.1:1351-24168 GCA_001179505.1 Vitrella brassicaformis | reverse complement strand
CCACCACAAACTGGCGCGTTCGTGTGTTTATTCAGTCAGTTGATGCTTCTTCCGTTACGGATCTTGCTTTTTTAAGAAGTTCGCGCCCAGAGAGACGAAGCCAGAGACCCTTGTTCGTTGATTCTCTCCGCGCGAGGCAATCGCGATCTTTTTCAAGCAGCAGCGGTTTCAGGTACGGCCAAGCTGCCGCTTTAGGGTACATCAGTTTAAGGGTTACTGGTCCAAACATGACAAAAAACACGAAGCTTCTCGACATATTGCAGTGTCTGTAGTACTGCAAGCAACACAACACCGCTACCGCTTTTCCTTTTCTCTTCCGTACGATCGTGATCGAACGTTTTGTCTGTCGAACGTGTTGTTTCTTAAAGGCGCAAATTGGGCACTAACCCAATTCGCGGACGAGCTGAGCAGATGAACTCTGATGACTTCTTTGATGAGAGCTGACGAGTCCGACTCGCAAGCACCGCAGAATAGGAAGCGGCAGCATCATGATGCTCGCTTGACGTCGGAATGCTGACGACCTTCCTGGTCCTGCCATCCAGCTTGCTATCTTCAGCGAGAGCCTTGGTATTCAGCCCTTCGTCATCCGTCATGCCGCACAACGCGCCTCCACGTGACAGACCAGCAAGATCCGTCACCGTGTCACAGCATCCGATGCCCTTTCAGCAAGATCCAGGGAGGCAGCAGCAGGAGCAGCAGCAAGCAGACCCACTAAGCTATGATGCAGCAGAACATTCAGCGTTGGTCGCGCACGAGAAGTGGACAACGATTGCAGCTAACGCGTCGGGTGCCGGGCCCTTCGTGCTGCCCTACACCCAAGAAGACTTCCTTGACGAGCTGCCGCTTCTGGTGGAGGAGCTGCAACATGCTGACAAGAGAGTGCCCGTCAAGCACAAGCGAAGGAAAGGGCGAGGAGTCATCGTGGATGAGTCGCCTTGGGAGGCTTTTCATCGTCGGCACTCGACGCGGTTCTTTCCCTTTCGGCACTACCTCAGTCAGGAGTTCCCTGAGCTGTGCTCTGACGAGCCAATAGAGCTGCTGGAAGTGGGATGCGGGACGGGATCGGCCGTCCTGCCCATGTTGAAGGTACTGAAGCATGCAGTGGAAACATGTCTGCTTGGATCCATTCGTCCATTTACCTATATCCATCAGGCGCATGAGTCGCTTCACGTGACTGCAGTGGACATCTCTCAGACTGCCATTGCAGCTCTGCGCTGCCACCCTGACTTCAACTCCTCCCGGTGCGAGGCCTTTGTGGGTGATCCCGCGCAAGACTCAGGTACCTGCAACACATAGATGTGTAGCTGAGCGATACGCACAGTCCTCCTGCTGGCTGGCTGGCTGGCTGGCTGGCTGTCTGCACAGATCCGTGGCCATGGACAGACAATCGGCGGTTCGATGTCGTGACCCTCATCTTCGTGCTGAGTGCTCTGCGGCCAGAGGAGATGGCATCGCTGCTGAGGAACGTCGGTCGCGTGTTAAAACCAAACGTGAGAGATCACTGCCTGTGTCTTCCCTGCATGATTTGGCCGTGTGTTTGTTGTGCAGGGCCGCGTGCTTGTGCGTGACTATGGTTTCCTGGACTCAGCTCAGTTTGGCTTAGCGGCGAGAGGCGGACATCTCGATGGCCGTCTATATAAGGTATAGGGGCAACCGTCGCTGACGAGCTGACTTGTCAACCTTGATATGTGGCGTGACGGGTGTGTCTGTCGTCACCAGAGGAGCGATGGCACGTTGGCCTACTTCTTCACGCTAGACGAGCTGCGGCAGCTGTGCCAGGCAGCGGGACTGCGGCCAATCGACACGAAATACACTGCACGCAAGGTTGGTGGAGGGGGGCCAGGCACAAGGAGTATGCGTGCATTGTCCTGTCTGTCATTTGATTGCAGCTGGTGAACCGTGCCAAGGGTCGGGAGTATGGCCGGATTTGGGTGCAGGGGAGATTCCAGAAGATGACGGACGATGGGGAAGGGTCATGAACATGGATGGATGGATGGATGTACAGCGGCTGGCATATTCGGGCGAGGCGCTTAATTATGTGGGTGTGGGTGGACGGACCTTTCGTGTACATATTGCACTGACTGATGGATGTGGCCTTGAGGACGCTGCTCTTTGTCAGTCATTTGACCACGTAATTGCCGTGAGTTCGCGTCCATCCATCCATCCATCCAAAGTCTACTCCTTATTCACACACATACATTCATGTATACTGGCTGACACCATCCACGATGTCTGTATGCGATGGATCGATCAATCAGTGGCTGACCTGACGCTGACGCCTGCCTGGCCACCGCAAACTTACAAACCTTATCTACTGGGGTGGGCTTTTCAGAGGCCCCAGGAGGCACACTGGTCCTCACAGCTCTTCTCCTACAAACACATACACATACATTCACACACACACACATACACACACACAAGGGAGAGAGAGAGAGAGAATACGGCACAGGACACACGCAGATCTCTTGCAAAGTGCCCATGGTACCTGGAAGTCTGCATCGTTTTTGCATGCCTCCGCCCCGAGGTCTTTCTTGCACGATGTGTAGACCGCAGAGCCCTCACAACACTCATGGGCCTGCTGGTGCTTTGCCGTGCACTCCATGATGCAGCGGTTCTCCGACGTGCTCTTGGCCGCATCGAAGGGAGTCCCTTCGCTGTCCTTGCCGCCCACGTCCTCAGCATGATGCTCGTACGCACCTCCTGCATACACGAGAACCCACACACGCCATGCTTTTGCCGCCTTCCCTCCTCCCACCCATGCAGTCGCAGGGCTCCTGGCGTTTTTTGGTTTGGAGCAAGGCTTTCATCCGAGGAAACATGAAGCTGCCGCTAAGGGAGAGCGAGAGACACAGAGCAGCATCCGTGCGAATGAGAGATCTCTGCATTCTGCCCAGATCTGCCTGCGCCGTACCGTGATGCGAGATCTCGCTGTCTGTGGAGATCCTTGGCCTCATCGATGCAGTCGCATTCGTCGGGCTCCCTCTGCAGCTGCAGGGGCGTCTTGGAGGCCAGGAAGTCGTCCAGTTCCGGCCCTCTCCCGGCGGCCAGCTCGGCAAGTACGGCAACGAAGATCAAGGGGAAAGCGATGACGGCCTGAAGAGAAACGTGAGATTGAAGGCTGGGGACACCTGCGCTTGGCGCCTTACCTTCATTCTTGACTGGAACTGGGGCGAAAAAGAGGTTGGGACTTAGTGACTTCGTAAATTCAAATCGTCGTCAAGGCAAGTCAGGTAGGTAAGGAAACAGGAGGAATGCATGGTTTCATGGCCATATAGATGCATTTGCTGCAGTTGGGCGTCGTAAAATGATCGCCTTGGGCGTCCTCGCGCTGTTGGCGGCATCAGCGCTGCCACAGCCAGTCCGTGCTCAGCTCGGCGAGAGGAAAGGTATGCGATGAGCCAGGGAATGGAAGAATAGACGAGGAATGCACACGGATGCATGCCTCATGTGTCGATATTGGCATTTGCAGTGATGATAACTGAGACCAGCTTTGACAGCACCATCGAGTCCATCAAGTGGGCTGGCCACGACCGCCGTACCGTCCTGCTGCGGACCCTCAAGAAGCGACTCTACCGAAGCGACAACGCCGGCAAGGACTGGACAGAAATCACCTCACACCTCATCGGTACGATGTGTACAACGAATATACATATATGTCCATAGCTATTATATATGGACGTTTGAACATCGGTGTGTGGGGATTTGGCGATGGGTGAGTGAGTGCAGGAGATGAGGAATCGGGCGGTGCATCCATGTTGGTGGATTCCGTGGTGGTCAGCTCGGTGCAGCCCAGCATCGTGTTGGTGGTGGGCAGCCACCACACGCACTTCATATCAGAGGACGCCGCGCGGACCTTCCGACGGCTCAAGCAGAGGACGCCCATACACTCGTGGGTGTTCCACCCGAAGCGGCCCACGTGGGCGCTGCTGTCGACGTGGCCCGACAGCTGCAAAGAGAAGAGGGGGCAGGCAATCACACTTGTCACCGGAGACGGTACGCATTGGCGGAGGCATCATACACGCGATGTGTGTGTTGGTTGACTGATTGACGAAGGGCGGCTGTGTGTGTGTGTGTGTGTGTGCAGCGTCTCCGTGTGTGCACATGCTGTACGTGACCAAGGACCTGGGGAGAACGTTCGAGCTGGTGACGGCCTATGTGGTGCAGTTCTCCTGGGGCGACGTCAAGTCCGGACACTTCGACCGCATATACGTCACCTCATGGCGACACAAACACGGAGACCAACCCAAGTTCTCCGCTTGGGTACGTGTGTGGGATTCTGAACTCGTCATACATGCACATGAAGGTCTTTTTTCGTGTTTGTTTGCGTGGATGCACGCGGATGCAGTCCCATGACGTGCATTTCTCCCACACGGAGAACTTTGGCAAGTCCATGCACCGGCTGGTCCACGGCGGCAACAAGTTTCTCGTCTCTAACGGATACATATTCGTCGCTGTGGTCAGTGAGCACACACGCACATGGACGTACAGGCGGTATGGTTGCATCACTCTCTCCCCCCTCTGTATGTCTGTGTGGGTGTGCAGGTGGACGACATTGAGAAGCAGACGGTCAAGATGATGGTCAGCAACGACGGCGCCAAGACATTCCACCAAGCTGCGGTGTGGACGCTTTGTGGATGGGCGACGGGGGGTTGTCATTCATATGTGCCGACGTGTGCATGTCATTATATATTCATCAGATGTCGCTCGAGCTTCAGGAGCGTTCCTACACCATCCTGGACACTTCTTCGGGCGTCGTCATGATACACGCCAACCACGGGGACCAGGCCGAGCGCACCGGCACCGGCAATGTTTATGTGTCGGATGCCGCTGGTCTGCGGTACAGCCTGACCCTCGCAAACAACGTCCGCAACAGGGCGGGGGAATGCGAATTCGACCGGGTATGTGATCTCCTTGACATCCTGCCCCTATGCCATCAATGCTTCCTGAGACATGTGTGTGGTGTGGTCAGATTCGCAGTCTTGATGGCGTTTATATTGCCAACTTCAAAGACGACCCCAACAAGTGACCACACAGAACAGATTCCCATCCCATCACATATGCATCTTTCATGGGCGCATCAGTGCGGGGAAGCTGCCCAATGAGAGCCGCAAGGAGCAGGAGGACGCCAGCTACGAAGAGGAAGTACACAAACAGGCCACCACAAACACCACACACATTCCCTCCCTCTGTCTGTCTGTGTGTGACATTGCTATGCAGGAGGATGAGGCCACCGAGACACAAGTAGACCGGAGGCGAGGGCCTGACGCTAGGGTACGCACATGCCCTGCCCACCCGAAGGCAGGCAGGCAGGCAGGCAGACAGGCATAGCCATCCATCCATCCATCTATCCGCTGACGCGTCCAATGGGTGGGTGGGTGTAGGCGAAGAGCGAGGACGTGGTTCGGACGGCGATCTCTTTCGACAAGGCACCCACACATCCACGCAACCATCTCCATCAATGAGAAGCAGCACGAATGAATCACACCCGTCACTTCTCGTCGTTTGCTTTCGCCAGGGTTCGGCGTGGAGGTACCTGGTGGCGCCCACCGTCGACTCCCGAGGTACTCCATCCATGGCATAGCCGTAGAGCGATGTATGCTATGCCATCCACGCCACGAGTCCATGTTTGCCGACCGACCTGTAGGCCAGAAGATCGATTGCCCGCCGGACCGTTGCTGGCTGCACCTGCATGGCGTGACCAACCACCACAAGTACGCCCCCTTCTACGCCGTCGACAGCGCCGTTGGGCTCATCATCGGCACGGGCAACATCGGACCTCACCTTAGATTCGAACAAGACGATGTGAGCATGCAAACAGGCGGCAAGGGAGAGAGGGAGAGGGAGGGAGGGAGGGAGGGAGGGAGAGGGTATAGGTTGGATGGATGGATGGATGGCGCGTCAGGTCAACACGTACCTTTCTCGAGACGGCGGGCAGACCTGGGTGGAGGCACACAAGGGCTCGTACATCTATGAGTTTGGCGACCACGGCGGCCTCATCGTCATGGCAGACGACATCAAATACACCAAACAGGTGGGTGGGGAATGCACTAATCCCTGATACACACATGGATTGCCTGTGCTTGTCGATGCGATGCAGGTGGTCTTTTCGTGGAATGAGGGTCAGAGCTGGTATGACTTCGACCTGGGACAATACCCCCTAGAGGTCGCACACCAAACACACCACACACGTGGATGGCCAGCCAGTGAGAGCCCCTCTCCCTTCGCACACATGAATGGGGGTGATGGCTGGCTGTGGATGCATTGCAGGTAGACAACATCGTGATTGAGCCCAACATGACTTCCATGGAGTTCCTGCTATACGGCAGCAGAGCCGACACCGTAAGGCGCAACCATACATACCTCCTACACCCCTGCACACGCACACGTGTGATCGTTCCCTCCCTCCGTCCGTCAGGGTGTGTTGTACTACCTCGACTTCAAAGCCCTCGGCCAACCTCAGTGCAGCGTACTCATTCCCTCCATCCCCGACACACATTTGCACCGCCCTCTGTATGTGTGTGTGTGTGTGTGGTTTGTAGGGTGTGTGGGCGGCGGACTCCGTGTCGTCCGACTACGAGACATGGACCCCCACAGATGGACGCCGAAACGACCGATGCGTCCTCGGCAGACAGGTTGGTGGGCGAACGATGAAGATTCTGATTCTCATGGATTCTGTGACTTGATTGGTGTGTGCCGCCTGCCTGCCTGCCTGCCTATCTGCCTGCCTGTCTGCCTGCTGGTCAGATCACCTACACTCGTCGCAAGCAGACCTCCGAGTGCTTCAACGGCCGGGACTTCGACCGTCCTGTGGAGAGGAAGGTGGGCCAGACGGCACGGCAGCAGCTCCTCCCTGATGGCACTCACCCACACACACATGTCTGTCTGATGCGTTCTAATATGTGTCGATATGTGTGTGTACCTGTACAGGCGTGTGCATGCACCCAGGAGGATTTCCAGTGCGAGATGGGCTTCACACGGAGGGTGGGTGAGCCTGTCAGACTGACTGGGACGTGCAGCTCTGTGTTTCCCTATGTGTGTGTGAGTGCAGGTGGGCAGCATGGAGTGCGTCCCCGACGACCCCAAACTGACCACCGCCAACTGCACCTCGGGAGGGATCTTCTACGGGGTGGGAGAAGTCACGTCACGCACCCAGCCACTTTAACACTTCCGTCAACACACCATATAAACTCTGCTGCTCTGCTCTGCTGTCCGTCTGTGTGCATCGATCGTCAGAGTGCTTACCGCAAGATACCGGGGGACATCTGTGAGGGCGGCTGGGTGCCGCCACCGGTGGCAGTGCCCTGTCCACACACATCGCCATTCGGCAAAGGTCTTTCTTTGTCTTTGGGATGACGTCAGTCAGGGGCTCCGCGGGCTTGGCTTGATTCCCCCTGTGTGTCTGTGTCCTTCTGCATCATGTCATGCAGGTGCCTATTTGGTCTTGTTGGTTCTGCTTGTGCTGGCCATCTTGCTGGCCATATCCACCTGGCTGTCGAGGCATCCGCAATACGGCAGCATCTTCAGCAGATACGGTGAGTGAGTCCCATGGCCGGCCATTGTGTGTCGTTTCTGCGTCCATCAACACATGTCTGTCATTGTGTGCACTGCATCCATCCAGGGTTCGACCCCTTCGCCCACATCAAATACACAGTCATCAGGAGCAGCAAACGGCCTGGTGGGCAGGGCAAGCACGCCATCATCGAGTTATGCACCACAAACTCTCCCGTCCTTTCTCCCCTGCAGGTGCCACTCAGATGGACGGCTTCGGTGACGACGACACAGACCTCTCATTCATCGGCGACTCTGCGGTACCCAAACCCCCTCCCCCTCTCCCCCCTGTCCCCTCTTCTCCCAACACTCACTCAGACACACACTCACTCACATGGACTCCCTCCCTCTGTCCTCTCTTGCCCATCCACCCCCCACAGATCCGTGGTGGTGCCACCAACCGCAGCCCCGGTGGCGACAAGAACTTCTCCCCCACCCGACGTGGCGCTTCTGTGGGCTGGCGGGGCGGTGGCGGTGAGGACAACAAGTCGGCTGCCGAGGATGAGGTGCGCGACCTGCTCTGCATGGAGGGCGGCGAGGCCCCCGGGGCGCGGGCATACTCGCGAAGGGCGGGACTGGCCGCTGCCAACGAAATGGTGGGCGTAGATTTGGCCGGGAGAGGAGGTGAGGTGCTTGGGGAGATTTCTTTCTTTGTGTGTGGTCTTCTGTTTGTCAGGTCCCTCGCCTCCCGCCGCCCCCTACTGGCTCGCAGCCACTGACGGGTGCGACAGAGAGAGAGACATACAGTCGGATTTTCTGTGATGTGGTCATACGTGTGTGTGCTGTGCGCGTTTGTGTTTTGCCTGCAGAGATGGACAGCAACAGCAACCTGCTGTGAATTGAATGAGTCTCAAGTGTGCCCAAAGTGTATCCCGCTCACATCATGGTACAGTAGTCGGACCGTGGGTGGCAGAGAACACGAGGGCGGACTGGACAAGGCAAACGGCGAGAAGCGACGTGATTAGCAAAAGGGTCGCTCTGGTGTATACCTGACTTGGACGGATGGATGGCTGACATCGTCTGGACACCCAGCAAGAATGAATGGCCGCATTGTACACACAGCTAGCCAGTGAGTGATGCGATGGTGTGTTGCAATGCACAACAGCTCAGCCCTCACTCATCCATCGTCCACGCACAAAGAGACACGCAGACAGTCACGGTCCGATGAAAACAACCGAAAAACAAACACCACCGGCAGCTGGCTGGCTGGCTGCAGCTGCAGCTGCAGCTTTCCCATCGTCCCCTTCCGTCCTGTCCCTGTGCACGTCTTCATTCACTGCCGCGAACCGTTCCCTCTTCCATTGTTGATTTTGCCCAGTCTCGGACGGTCCCTCCGCAGCCGTGAGCTGGCCGACCCCTTCAAGCACGCCACAGGGTCCGACCCCGTCAAGCACTGCCCAATGTTAGATGCATAATACCGCTGGAGATCTCGCATCGGCGCTTGGTTGGTGTTGCCTCCGACGGCTGGCAAGCCGGACTCCTCGATGGGAGACAGGAAGATCAGCAGTGCAAATATCAAGGCCGAAAGCATGAACGTCACTCTGCTGACATCAGCTGCGCCGACGAACGAACGAACGTCGTCGGTGCGATCGGAGATCTTGCGAGCTTGAAAGATGGAGAGCCCCGAGATCTGGCGCTGCGTTGAGATGCTGAGAAACATCGCAGAGCAACATCCACCATCTGCAAGCAGCCCACTCCAAGGATCTTTCCAACGCCCCTCCGATGCAGCGTCTTCTCACCATCGTCTTCGGCCTTCTTGTTGCCCTGCCGATATCCTCATCTGTCCCTTCAGGTATGCGATGCGCATGTGTGTGCACACAACAGGCAAAGAGGCGCGTCATTCTTTTTCGCTGTCCGTCCGTGTCAGCGTGTGGCTCCTTCACCAGCACCGCTCAGGAGCGCATTTCCCAAGCGGCCTGTCTGTATGCTCAAACACAATGCCAGATCATCAAGCCCACATCGAGGGTGAAGCGGTTCCCGTTCACCAACGTGTGCTACACCGTGGACAAGCCCTTCTGCACCAAGCAGGTGGACCTCGCCCTCTCCATGTGCAAGACGTCAGTCAGCGGCAGATTCGGCACATGCAGCGAGGCGCAGTTCAACGCCTTCTACACCAAGAGGACGCAGGGGATCTGTGCGGTGGTGTCACTGCCCTCACCGGGGAGGTCCTTGAGGGCTGCAGCGCCGCGGTGCGCAGATGGTGAGGGGACCCCCTGCCAGCCTGACTGGGACGGTGTGACCGCCGAGGAAAGGCACCTCGCTGACTCCGGTAGGATGCATGGGCACACACGACACAGACAGAAGAGCCTTTTGACAAACAAAGCACAGCATGGTGTCTGTCGGTGCTTCGAATCCCTCAGGCGAGGAGACTTCATGTTCGGCTTTCAACGACAGGGTGGCACAGGGCGTCGCGCACGCCGCCTGCAGCTTCGCCCAGTCCCAGTGCCTCATCGGCGAGTCATCCCTGATCACTCCATCTGACGCCGTGTGCTACCTGGTGGAGCGGCAGACGTGTGTCAGTGATGCCGACTATTGGTTCACGGAGAGCTGCGCCAGCCGCATCAGTGACGAGTGGGGCAGCTGCTCGGAGCGATCCTTCTACCGGTACTTCCAGACACAGGTGCGGCACACGTGCAGTCGGCTGGCCGAAGAGTGAGTGAAGTGACTGATGAGGTGGCAGGGGGCGGGCCAGGTGTGAGCTGTGTGTGTCGGGGGCTGTGTGCGTCGAAGAAGTAATTGTTTGTTTCCAAGTAGCTAGTGTACGTTGTGCGTTTGTGTGTGCCTGTCTGTAGATAGAACAGCCTTTGGTGTTGATACGTTTGTGTGTGCACACACGTGCTCAGTCAGTTGGAAGGGGGGGTGTTTGTTTCAGTAAGTGTACGTCTTTGTCAAGACCTGGAATGAATGATTGATTGAACGATGCACTCACTCATTTGCCCCTCATCAAAGTCGTCAGAGCTCATTCATGTACGCTTCCCAATCGTGTGTCATGTCTGTCTGCGGCAGTGGCAGGCGGCAGAAATGACAGACAGACAGACACAGAGAGACACACCACACGACTGCCGCACGGCCTGCCGAAAGTGAAGGGGATTTAATGCAATGACTCCGTCTGCGGCAGCAGCTATGCTCTCTGCCTCTGCCTTCGTTCTCTGACCTGCTGCTGTTCGCAGAAAGCGAATGCGCGTGCGGCAAGATTTTCGCGATGAGACAGTGAGAACCTGCAAACCCTGATTTTCCGGATTTTGAAAGTTCCTTCGCAATTTTCGTCCACATTCTGGCTTTGCAGTTTTTCAGCCACGCCTCGTTCGATGGTGGTACGCTGGCCCACCGCCGCACCGCCCGTATGCCCAGCCCCACCCTACCGCTTTTCCAGGCGCTGCAGCGCCTGGGCACTCCTACGGCACAGGCCACCCCCCTCCTGCTCACGGGCATGCGGCACAGCAGTTGGGGCAGCAGGCGGGGCAGCGGTAATATGGGTATGGTGGGTATGGGGGTGGTGACGGGGGTGGAGGGCTGGCATCATCCCTCCATCACTGTCGTGTTTGTGTGTCGTGTGGGCGTCTGTCAGGTGTCTGTCATGGGATCGACGGCATTCTACCACCAACAGCGACACCAGCAGTCTCAGTACGCACAAACACAGACACACACACACAACTCCTAAGCCACCTGCACCGGTCAGTATTACATATTGGTTGGTCGCCTGTTGTCGACTTCAGATTGGCCGTATGGAGGTCGCGGCCACCCGCCTCCGAGGAGCGGCGGTCGCGGCCTACAGACGTATAGAAGGGCTGATGGTGGCTGGAAGGGGGATGGACATCGTGTTTCTCTATGAGGACAAGGAATACCTCCAGGGTGAGTCGGTAGTCAGCAACGGCACACGTACTGGCCGGCATAAACGCTGCCCGCCCCGCCCGCCTTCCCTTCCTCTGTGCCTGTACGCAGAACAGCTCAAGGAGTGGAAGGACAGGGCCCTCATCTACCAGTCAAGAGTCGTCAAACTCAAAGACAGACAGGTGGGTGCGATGCATGAGTCGATCGATCGGTGCTGTGTGGACGCGTGCGTCATGGTGCGTTCTTTCACATGTGCAGGAAGTCCTGCTGGAGATGCTGGCCCAGAGGGACATAAGTCAGAAGAACAGAATGAATGACCCACGCGCGTGTGGACGAGGACACGTGCCTGCCTGTGTCCGCTTGTGTGTGCATCCATCGAGCAGCAGGCCAGCAAGGCGTTGGAGGCCGAGAAGAAAGCCATGGCTGCCGAGATTCAATCACTGGAAGCCGAGGTACTCACGCAAACAAAAAGACAGACAGCAGCAGGCAAATAACACACGTGGTTCATTCTCTGCCGTCTCTGTGCTGTTGTGGTCTCATGAATGCGCCCACAGAACGCAAAACTCAAGGAACAACTGGCCACCACCACCAGTACGATTAAGTACTCGAGACATGCCCGCTCATTTTTCCTTTCTGTGCACATACGTGTAGTGATGGACCAGCTCACTGCTCAAAAAGACTATGCCGAAGTGGAGCGCATTAAACAAATGGTCACGCGGCCAGAGCCCGGCAAAACGAACATCACACGAGAATACCCGCGCAGCGTCGACATGGACTGACACATGGACTGGACATTGGTCCAGCAGTGGGAGAAGGACGGGAAGAGGCGAGACCCACAGAGGCATCGCCCTCACTGGGCATTGGCTGCGTGGGGCAGTAGGCCCACACACTCTGATAGCCACCATAGCCCGGATACGGTGGCGGCAACTGCTGCTGGGAAGTGGAGGTCCAACATGTCCTCAGAACTCCTTGTCTGGCTGGCGTCTATGATGTCAGCTAAGGTAGATGGATAAGCACCTATATAGAGACCCCTTACCCACCTCATTGACTTTCCATCTTTGATGCTATTGGGTGGATCAGGTGTATGTGTTGGTGGTTGCCGAGCCACGAGCAGGAGACCAACCTATTGAGGAGGCTTGCTATGAAGGTCATTAAGTACCAGGTTTTGCTGGCAGGCAGTCGCTTCCACATAACAGAGAAGATGCCGGACACCACAGTAAAACCGTCGGAAGAGACCCTAAAGGTCACGCCAGCACCCTATGTTGCATGGGAGAGAGATCGAGTGTGTCTCTGTGTGATATGTCTGTATGTGGGTGATATGTGTGACGACTTGTGATATGTGTTTTTGTGCATAGCAGCTGCGAGAGCTTTTGCAGACGAGCCGCTTTTGCATTGCCCCCTCGGAGTGGCGCCTCGGAGTGGTCAGCCAAAGAGAGTGAGTGGTGGAGCCAGGCAATCGTTGCGTACATTTTATATCTGTTGGTTCGTGAGACACCGACTCCTCAATTTCAAGATGAATTGAAATTGACCTCGTCAGCCATGAATTAGCGTGTGTGCGTGTTGCTAGCCACAAGACGTGTTGCATCTCTCCGATCTTCACTCAGCCACTCGTCACCTGAAGCAGACACACACACACACACACATAATATGGCTGATTGCTCCATGTGCACTGTCGGATGCCCTGACCCAGTCATCAGTCATCAGTCTCTTGTTTCGGCTGCATGTCCTGTGTGACGCGTTTGAGCTGCGACTGCCGGTGTGCTGCTGCGTCCGCATCATCGCCATCCTGGCTCTCGCTCATGGTCTCCTCGGCCGACACGATGTTCGAAAGGGCCCTCTTCATCTGACCAGCCCCTTTCATATCAATCAAACAGAGACATGAAAGGATGAAAGCGGCGAGAGTGATCCTGTCTCTTGCATGTGCCTTTGTTGATAGCTGCTGTCGGGCTGGCAGGGAGCTTCTCGCGAAAGCCTGCATGAGTGAGACGCACACACGGTGTCTCTGGCTGGGGCGGATTAAGTGAGAGTGAGAGTGTGTGTTTGCCACACCAAATGGGAGCGCTCGCGGCAATGGCTGGTTGTAGAAGTTGTGACAGTTCCTGAGACATCTCACACCCAGCTATCGCTTCACATAGGGCTGGCCACCATACAACCTGATGCACCAAGCAAACAAACAGTGGACCGCTGCAACGCATCCACTCTCCTGCTTCATATTGGCGATCACTCACTGAATGTCGTCTTTGAGTGATCTGATCTTGGCTCCCACGGATGAGAGTTTGGTGGCGGCACGGCGGGCGAGGCGACGCAGACGGCTCTCACGATGCCAACCTGGACAAACATCGAGCCATCAGCATCAAACAAGAGAGTAACTGGTTGTTTGTTTGTCTGTCTGTCTGACCTGCTTCGGACGGCTTGCGGTTCTCCGGTTCGATCTTCAGGTTGAAGGTCAGTGTGCCGATGTCCGGGTCACCCTTCGATCCTGGCCCACAGACAGACAGACAGACAGACAGACACGTGAATCAATCAAATGCTGCCAGATTGGTTCATGGTTGATGCACCGACCCGTCAGGTAGAAGGCATTGTCTGTCGCTGGCACCACTTTGTCCCTGTCCTTGACCGGCGAGCACAGCACACCGCAGCTGCCAGCCAGGCACACACTGACGAGAAGAGCGAGCTTCATCATAATCAATGTCAGTCACGTGCCAAGACTGAGTCGGAGTTTCTCTCAAAAAAACACCAATTAACAACGAATCGATCGTCGGTCGAGAACGACACACATATATATGTAGTACACATACACAAGCAATCAGCTAGCTAGAGCCGTGACCGAAGCCCGACGGGCGAGACCACGTCACCCAATACGTCACTCGACGGGTGGTGGGACACTGTGCTTGGCTGCTCCTGTCTGTCTCGCTCGATGTCGTCATCTGTGGGCAGGTGCCAGATGGGCTCTTCATGCAGCAGTAAGTCGTCGATGCTCAGACACATAGACACGTGACTGAAGAACGCATACACACAGAGGGACGCAACATACGCACACCGCATGCTGCACCTGCCCTGACCTGTGGTTGAAGCCCTTGACAATGAGATTGCCCGCTGCAGGATGGCCCAGTCGCCTCAGGTGCTGAAAGCCGGACAGGAACGAGTCGGGCCCGTGCCACGCATCCTCTTCAGCATACAGGTACGCCAGCCTCTTCACCCGCACTGGCAGCAGATCAAAAACCTCCTCGGGTACCAGATAGTCAGGCGTCTGGCTGATGAGATGAGCGCGGCGGAAAAAGAGGAGGGGCTCGCGTGTCGCCCGCAGCAGCATGTGCACAGGCTCAAGCAGGTGGTCCACTGTGTCCTTGGTGAGGTACCAAGCGGCAAAGAAAGGCGACAAGATCCCCTTCACTCGAGCCGGGGTGGTCCTGTGGGGCTCGGGACGGCCTGCAGCAGCACTGCAGGCACACATACACACACACACACACACACGGGGACGGCAAAGAGGATGGAACGGACACTCGAGATGGATAGCTGTCCTCTCCTCCTACATGAGATTGATGGCAGCCACGTGATCATACTTGAGCACGTACTTGAGAGCCACAGCACCTGATGCACACCAACACAATGGCTGGCCCTTCCACACTATCGACAGCCACACCGCCCTGCCCACCTCCAAGGGAGATGCCGGCCATCACGAGAAGCTCATCGCCCCATCCCACCTTCAGAACGGCGTGCCGCACTTGCTCCACGTAAAGATCGGTGCTCAGGCGGCACCGCCTGTATGTAGCGCCACGGGCTGATGAGCCCCATCCCAAGAAATCTATCAGGAGCACCATATGGCCCCGCTGTCTGAGCGCCTCGGCTGTCTTCGTCCAGCATTCACTGCACTGGTTGAAGCCGTGAAGCAAGACCACCTTGCTGGCCGGCCTGCCGCCGTCCCTTGCGTCGCTGCTGGCGTCTTCGGTAGAAGGTTTGAGGACGACTGAGTGATAAGGGAAGGGGAAGTCATGCTCCATTGAGCCACAATGATGAGATCGGGCGACCTGGGATCAGCGGATCTGCAAAAAGAACGAAGGCGTCCTTTCCAACCCCGTCTGACGCCTTCCTACCTTCGTTTTTCGCCTCGCCGTTCAGAAGGGTGATCGACCTACGATCGCTCCGCTGTCTTCGCGCGTCTTGTACCCTTCACAGCCACGTGCGGGGTGTGTAATGGCCGTGTATCAAGGAGATCTGGACAACACATGGAGAAAACGGCATCAATCAGGCGGTCGGCGCGGCAGCGTGAGCTGTTCTGGAGATCTCGGAGGTGGTGGCGAATCATGACATCCCTGGTGGCACTGCAGCAGCTGATCTTGCCTGCTGCTACGATGCCTTCATCTGAAGCGCATCACTGGGTTGCAGCCAACAGCACCATCCTCGCAAGGATGCAGCCGTCGGCTCTGGGGGACGAAAACAGCCCTTATCTGTCCGGCCAGCTCTCATCTAATGGATCTGCAGCATGTCAACGAGGTGGCTCTCATCTTTCTGGCGTAAAGCATCACTCAAGCAGACGGCTGGAGCACGACGACACACTCCTGACGACATCAGATCTCATCAACGCTCTCCAAGGCTTCATCGGTCCCACACAGCCACCTCGCTTGCGCGGCAGGGCAGCATCCCGACGTCGATACATGCCGTTGCAGCGGGATGATTCAGCTGTGTCTTTATCGCCTTCCGTGGCATTATTCGGCCGCCCGGACGAAGCAGACGTCATTCAACAGGATATGAGCGACGAAGAGTCGAGGCGTGGCTTCCTCAGGAATGCCGTCGGCCAGGCGCTGCTGCCCCTGGCTGCCTCATCCATTGGTCTCAGCCTGCCTGGCGGTGCGTCAGCCCAGCAGGCTGCAGCCCAGGTAGCGGAGGAAGTGTTCCCGAAGGACTTTGTGTTCCTTCCTGTGACGGTCAACGGTCCCACCCCCACGCCCACCCCCACTCCCAACTACCTTCGGGCAGATGGCGTCACGCCACTGTCGCCCAGACCTCTGGCGTATCAGGTGGGCTGGGTGGGGGACAGGGTGGTGGAAGGAAGGGGCAAAGCGATGAAACGCTGTGATGTGTGTGTGATGTTATGGGTGTGTGCTGGCCATGGATGGATCAGATTCTGCCGACTGACCCGCCGACGATGCAGCCCATGACCAGCGGCAGGGGCGAGACCAACATGCTCAAGGTAGGCAAGGCAGCGAGTGAGAGTAGCGACAGACAAACAGGACCTGCCCTCCATCAATTCATCGATCCATCTGTCCGTCCGTCCACGCATCGATCTGTCTGTCTGCCTGCCTGCCTGCCTTTCTCTGTTTTCTCTGTGCGTAGAAAATTCTTCGCGAGAACGAGTTGGTGTTGTTGGGTGAGCACCACGACCAGGGCATAGACCAGGAGCTGGCCCTGAGGCTCGTCCGCGAGCTGCGGGGCCTCCACTACAACCTCGCACTCGGACTCGAAATGGTCCAGCTGCAGTTCCAACCCGCACTCGACAGGTGTGTCGGTAGGCAGGCAGGCAGGCACTCAGACACACGCCAGAGTCAGACATACATTGTGTGTGTGTGTGTGTGTGGCTATATCAGGTACATCAGCCGTGAGGTAGCTGACCTCGCAGCTGCTGACGAGGACCTGAGGCGGAGCACCGAGTGGGACGACCGGTGGCCCTTCCCCTTCGAGAACTACCTGCCTCTGTTCCACTGGGCGCGGCAGGCAAGGGTGCCCCTCGTCGCTGCCAACACAGACAGCGAAGCGCAGCTAAAGGTGCGCTCGGCACATGCACACACACACACACACACACACACGGAGGAAACGTACGACTGTGGATGCGTGTGTGTGTGTGTGTGTGTCCGTGTGTGTCAGGTCCAGCTGTCGGGATTTGAGGGGCTGCGTGGCGCCGAGCGGCAGAGGTATGTCCCCGACGTGCTCGGCTTCCTCAACTATACAAACCAACCGGGATTCAAGGTCATATCAATCACACAGGCCTGTGCAGACTGCGGGCAGCCAGCCGCTGTGCTGACCTGATGTGATTGATGTGTGCACCGCACCGTCCCTTGTCTTGTTTGTCGTGTTCAGATGTATGCCGACCGTGTGATTCGCCGGAGCTTCGAGTACCACAACGAGACGGGCGTGCTGGGGCCCAGCCCCGACCCCAATCTCTTCTTCGCTGCTCGAGTGCTCTGGGACGAAACCATGGCAAACGCAGTAAGTAAGACACAACGACGTGACACAGACACTGCTTGCTCCTCCTTTCTGATCGTCTCTTGGCTGTGGCCGTCCTGCAGGCGACCAAGTGGCTCGAGGAACACCCACGTAACTAACATTCTAAGACAGACACAGAGACAGCGCACCACATGCGTACGTATCTCGTGGCTGGCCGTGGTGTGTGTGGTGGACCGACAGGTCACAAGATGGTGCTTCTGGCGGGATCTGACCACGTCAAGTACGGCTACGGCATCCAGGCTCGTGCCGAGCGGCTGGGGACGGACTACTACAACCTGAGGAGGCGGGACGGCAAGTTCCGCGTCGCGTCGGTGCTCCTCAACCCCACCGCTGAGGAAAGCTACTCGTACATCAGGAGACTCAGGCTAGGCCTGGTGAGCGACGGAGTGACCGAGGGAGCGCACGGTGCACTGACGGCACAGTGGCATGTGACTGTGTGTGGTGGTGCAGGGTCAGGGAGCCCGTAAGAGCTACTCTCGCTTCCTGGCCGACTACATATGGTTCTCCACATCACCCAGGGTCAACCTGCTCACACGAATGCTCAACCCAAGGTCAGTCAGTCACCGAAGGAAGCCGCACACACATGGACACACAGGTGTGTGTCCATGTCATGTCTGTCAGGGATGCTCCATATGACATTCCCGAGTTCAATCCCATCCCGTCGAGGCCCAGGCTCGATGAGGGATGGAACAACGGCCCGACCATATACTGACGACCACCAGCTACAGATAGCACGGCCCCTTAAGGCAGGTGTGTGATGAGGAAGCATGAGATGTTTGGCGGCGTGTGTGTGTGAGTGTGTGGTTTGCTAAATGAAGAGGCTTTTATGCATACAATGCGAGAGATGCTGGATGAGGGAGGGCTGCAGGCCGACATCTATGTGAGGAGACAAGCAAGCAAGCAGGCAAGGGAGGTCTGTGTGTACGAGGGTGTGACAATAAGGGTAATGTGGGAGGGAGGGAGGGACGCGTGTGTGTCATCAGATGAGTGTCCTCAATGATATCACTTGACCCTACAGATGAACTGAACCATCACAAATCGCAGGCAGCCATTTCGACACCAACAACCGGCACAGCACGAAGCAGGTAGATCCGATCCATCGACTCAACAGACAGACAAGACAGACAGACAGACCCACGGCCCATCTGCTCGCTACTGTCTGCAAAGGCCTCCCTCACTCTCCTTCGCCCTCCACACGCATATCTTGAGCTGCTCGTCCACCGCACACTCACAGCCCACATCCAATTGAGGAAAGTAGTGGTACGCCACCACTCGCCGGCCGCCCCCTCCCCGCAAGAACTCTGTCAGCGCCTCCCTCAGGAAGGGATGGCTCAGGCACCGCGGCGTCAGGTACACATACACAACCGTCGCCCATTCAACCCAGGATCTCTCCTGCAGAAAGTCCCGCTGCAAGAACTTCACTCGTTCCGCCACGCCCCTCTCTGCCGCCTTCTCCCGTGCCCTCGCCAGAGCCTCAGGCAGGATGTCCCATCCCTGGCCGTGGACGCCATAGTGCTCGGCAGCATAGACGAGCAGGTCGCCATCTCCGCAGCCCAGGTCAACCAGGCGGTCGTCAGGTGTCAGACCAGCCATCTCGGCAATGCGTCGAAAGACGGTGATGGGGGTCGACACATTTGGGGCAATGGCAGAGAGGCTGCCATAAGCGCATGACTCCTCGTCTGAGAAGGGCAGAGGTGGTCCATCGACGGCCATAACCACCTGGACTGCTGCCCGGCCTTTGACGAACGCCCGGCTCTCGGGATGATGGATGGCACCGGCCTCTGATTTTGGCTCGTCACGATGACAGTTTGGTGGCGGCACGGCGAGCGAGACGACGCAGACGACTCTGACGGTGCCAACCTGCAGCAGTGAATCACACATGGACAGGGAGGGAATCATCAGCAGGCAACAAGACATACGTACAGTGGGAATGAATCAAATCCAGCGGATCTTCGAAGATCTTCTCCCTTTGTGATGGTATACCCTGCTTCAATGTGTTTTCTCCTCCTTCTCTCTCTTCTCGAGTCCTCGCCTTCAGGCTCTGAGCTCGCACGATCTCTCGGTGTTCAAGAGAGGAAACAGCAAGACCCCGACATGTCGAATGAGCACAGTATGCTTCCACCTCAGCGTGTGAGCGATGACACGAGCCCTGCTGAACCCGACTCTGGTGCGACGACCGCCGATGCAGACAGCCCTTCCGACCGCCTCAATGAGGTGTCGTTGCTCTCCTCCCCCCTTCCCCCCTCCCCCTACGTGTCCCCTTCGCGCCTCGGCCACACGACTGCAGAGGATCACAGGGATCCGGAGCGACGGAGAGCGTTACCGCCTGAGGTCAATGGCTGGCTCAAGGGAGCTTACCGCTACGTGTACACGATGCTGGTGTTCCACATCCACAGCACCATCGCCTGGACGGCCATCGGCATCGCCATCGTGGCTGCTCTGGCGTGCGTCATCAACCCGCTGATGTGGCCCTGCTTCATCCTGTTCGTGTGGCGGCGGTATCGGAGGTACAGGGAGGGCATGAAGCAGAGCAAGCTCTTTGACGGCGGCCCGATAAAGGATGTCGACGATCTCAAAGAGAGGCTGCTGTCCCACCTCGGGCCGCAGGAGGAGGGCACCTTCCGAACGCGTGACGGCCTCAACCTGCGGTACGGGATCTTCGGCAACGGCGATAAGACCATCCTCCTCTGCAACGGGGTCAACTGCTCGTACCTGCTGTGGTCGCCAGCACACACCGCCCTCCAGCGAATCTACACCAGCATGGGCGGCAAGGGCGAGGTGTGGACAGACGACTTCAGAGTCGTCACGTGGGACTATCGGGGGCAGTTCGACAGCGACGACCCGTGCGACGCTGTCAGGTTTTCGGTGGAGAGGCTCACTGACGATGCGCTGGACCTGATGGTGCATCTGGGCATTCCCAAGTTCCATGGAATGGGCGGGTGGAGCACCGGTGTGCAGATCGCTTTGCAGGTGAGGGAGGGAAGGGGCATGTGGATGGGATGTCGATCGATGGTGATACTGCCTGCTTCATTCTTTCTCATCTTCTTTTCTTGCGTGTTCGTTCAGTTCGCTGCGACGTACCCAGACAAGGTGGAGCGTCTGTTCCTGGTCAACGGCAATTGGGGCCACACGCTGACGTGCGCCTTCCAGATCAGCTGGTACCTGCCCAACCCCCTGGTGCCCCGCATCCTACACTCCCTCATATGGGTGTGCCGCTACGGCATCTGCCCCTACCCCAATCTGTACGCCATCTTCCTCCGCATCTACCGCGTCGTCATCCACTGGCTGCGGAGGTACCTCTGGAAGCCCCTGGGTGTCTTAACGGGCATACCCACGTACGAGTGGATGATGCTGCTCAATGCGTCGGATGTGTTTGGCAACACGGCGTCACACGCAAACAATGTCGGCATCATTCTACAGGTGCCAAGAGGGAGAGGGAGGGAGGGAGGGAGGGAGGATGGGAGGGAAGGGAAGGAAAGGAGAGCAGAGGATGCACACACCACACCACACGGCTGTCAGGTGCGGTGCGCTCAATGTAGTGGGTGCAATGATTGTGCATACCTGTGCCTGTCCTGTGTGCAGGCGTTGGACTGCCACTCGGTGGCGGCGTTACTGCCCGAGGTGCGGACGCCGACTGTGATGCTGACGGGCCTTCTGGACGCCATGACGCCCCCCTACCAGCAATACGAGATGGCTGGGATCATACCGAACATCCATCTGGTGCCCTTCCTACTCGGCACACACCACTCCATCGAAGGTGCGGTGGGCCCCCCTGCCGACACACACACACACACATACACACACACACACGCACAGAGAGAGAGAGAGAGACTCATTGCTCCTCTGTATGTGCTCTGTCTGTGTCGATCAGAGTATCCGAATCAGATCGCGCGGTTGATGGTCGACTTCTTCTGTCGGGATTGGGACGACTTCAAGAGGAAGTGCCCGGGGAGGGTGAGGCTCGCGCCCATCATGATAGATCGATAGACACATACATGCACCACAGGCGGACACGCAGGCAGGCAGGCAGGCAGGCAGGCAGGGAGGAATGAGGCAGCTGAAGGGCTGGCCTGTGTCCGTGTGTCTGTGCACTTCCGTATGTTCGTTTGTGCATGTGCCTCGAGAGAGCAGGGAAGGGGTGGAGGGAGGGAGGGAGGGAGTGAGAGAGACAGCAGTTCTCTTCATCTTGTCGTCACGTGGCCAAGGGTGGCCAAGGAACCTACCACCAGCTTCTTGTTGCCTCATTTCTTAGAGTTCCATGCATGGATGGATATCCTGTTCGTTCCGTTTTGTGCTGTCGTGTTGTGTTGTGTTGTGTGTTGTGTGTGTTGTGTACAGTCGATGTGTTGGTGTGGTGTGGTGTGCGAGTACATGGCCTGTGTTTCTGTGGATAGCGTGGGCCGGGGTGGACAAGACCAAGAAGGAGATCGGTGAGCGCGCCGTGTGAGCTGTGTGGGCTGTGTGTGAGTGTGTGACTGTTTTTCCAGTGCCTTCCTTCCTAGCTGCCCCATGAGTGAGGAAACTAAGTGCCTTTTGATGCGTGTGTGTGTGTGTCTGTTTGAGAGGGGCAGGAAAAATTGGTTGACGGATTGGATTGGCCACCGTGGGTGGCATTTTTCCCTCTCAATACTCTGTCGGCTGCATTCGATTCCCTGAATGAAACCAAACCATCCACCTAGCAGCAACGAACTGAGCTTGCATTGCAATCACTGGTGACACACGCACCGTCATGAACGCCACGCGTGAGGCCATCTCTCGTCAGTACCGTCAGTCCATCTGTCTGTCAGGTCAGTCAGGTCAGCTGACTGGGTGTCGGCTGACTCTCAAGTGAGCTCAGGTTGTCTACTCTCTCTACTCTGTCTCTCCACCAGTAAGGTCAAGTCAAGTGCAGTAGGTGCTTTCCTCTCTCACGATGCGAGCGAGATATGAGGAACCAAATCGTGTACACGCCACAGAGACAGCCCGTAGACCTGCCTTCAAGGTAGTCTGTAGTTCTCTGTCCAGTCCACCCTCCCCCCACCCATTCAAACACTCGTCTTACTAGCGAGTACACAGCCATCCCTCCCTCCCTCCCTCCCTCCATCCATCCCACACACACGGCCAAAAACACAGGGCATCATATCACAACCACAAACAGAGCCCACAGCCACACACACACACACCCCACCCCACACGACACGAGTGGAGGGCTTAAAACCCACAGCCAACGCCCCCCC
>CDMY01000751.1:0-24219 GCA_001179505.1 Vitrella brassicaformis | reverse complement strand
GGCCCTACAGGGCACAAACCCGCACGTTTGCCTGCCAGGACCGGCCGTGAGGGATTGATTTGGGGACGTGTTGTTATGGGTCGGGCTTGGGTTGCAGGATGGTTTGGTAGGGCATGTGATAGTCGCTTGTGTGATTGCGTTTGATGGGCTGTTCGGTTTATATCAGGGTGCTGCTATCATCCATGCCGTATGGTGCGCATGTGTTTCTGCGATTGTTTGTGTCTTTGCGTGAGCAAATCCATACCGACTCTAGATCAGACGTGCTGGTCGCCCATGCTTCCGTGTAAACGATCACAAAATGAAATCGGGAGAGAGCTATTAGCGTATTATTACTTCAAAAGCAGAGAACCATGCACAGGTGCGCCAAAGCGTTCACCGTCGCGTTTCTTCTTGCGCACACCTGGGAAGACGCGAGCAGCAGCCTTGCGGCCAGGGGCGCATCCTGTCAACGGCCCGGGTGTATCACTATTTCTGCACCTTTTGTTGCACAATGCGTGTGTATACCCTCATCGCCGGCCTGCTGCTCGCTCTGTCAGGTACGTATCAGGAACAAACGAAGGCAACGACACACACACCGCTCCCACGCACCGTTGTGTGTCTGCAGCGCTCCTGTGCGAGGCCCAGCAGCAGCAGAAAACGGCCAGCGTTCTTGACGTCATTGGCGGCATCCCCCAACTCAGCACTTTCTCATCGTTACTCCGCTCGACTGAGCCCCAGCAGCAGCAGGAACAACAGCAGTCAAGACAACCTGCAGACGACCATGCCAACGAGTCGAACGAAATCGCCACCTCTGCTGCTGCCGCTGCTGCTGCTGAGGTGACGACTGCTCCTCCAGGAGCAGCCGCCGAAGACGAGCAACCACCCAGTGACTACGTTGCTGCGGCAAAACCGAAGCCAAAGCAAGGGGCGGAAGGCAAGAAACCAACCCAACCCAAAAAGGGCAAAGGCAAGGGCGCTGCGCCATCACCTGGGCTCGGAGGACCGCCACCCCCAGCGGACGGCCCTCGTCAGCCGAAAGACCAGCAGCAGCAGCCGAAAAAGCAGCCTCCTGTGACCGCGCCAAAGGGCGGCAAGGGCAAAGGGAAGGGCCAAATGGGTGGAGGGGAGGGCAAAGCGCCCTCCCCTGTTGGGCCTAAAGGTGGCCCGAAGGGGAAGCAGGGGCCGCCCAAGAAAGGTGCCGGGGACGGCCCGAACCAAGACTGCTCGTCTCAGTGCAAGGTGGGCGCAACACGCGCAACACGAGAGAGAGTGGTGGGGCCATTGGCTGTGCTGTGTGTGGTGGTGTGCAGGAGTGCATCAAGAGGCGCACTGAGGGTGTGATAGAGCATGCCGCGCAGGAGCTCGTTCACTCGTGCAGGAGCGGCGCAAGCACCAAGGCCCCGTGTCTGCCGGTGTTCCAAGGAAGAGGTGTGGCCTGCACGCACAGAGAAACCTCTGTCTTCCTCCCTGCTTTCATCTCTCTCTCTTGTGTGTGTGTGTGTGTGTGTGTGCGTGTCTGTCTTGGTTTGGTCAGCTGCCGTGACGCTTGGCATGTTGATGTTTTGGAACCCCACCAGTCTGGCGACGGCCTTCTGCGCCGGCAAGGGCGTGTGCGGTGAGGGTGAGGGCGGCCAGTGCAGCGCCAATATGGGCGCCGACAACGCGGCCTTCTTCATGGACGGGCTCATCGACGTAGCCACCACACCACACAGAGACGCGTTTGCTGGTCTGGCTGCATGTCTTTGTATGTGTGTGTGTGCGCAGATGGTCCTGAGGCAGTTGAACAAGTAGCGTGGCGTCGGCACACAAGGATGATGGGCCATATGTGTGTGTGGTGCGGCCAATGCCGCCGCAGGTAGAATGACTGACTGACTGACACACACATAGTGGTGGAAGGTGGGTGGCTTGGTCGGGCGGTCGGGGGTGCGGTGGTGTCTGTCTCTGCGCCGTGTTGTGTGCATTATTGTGGTTCTTTCGCTCTGACTCATGGCCCTGAGTTTTCTGTCTTGTCTTGTCTTGTCTCGTCTCGCCAGCCACGTTTGTGTGCCTGCGTTTTCTCTCTTTGTCTGTCGGTCTGTCGGTCGGTCGGTCTGTCTGTCTGTCTGTCTGGCTTTGTGAGTATGTCGGATCTCTTCTCTTCCCTGTGCAATTCTCTGCGCCCGGTGGTGTGTCCAAGGAGCTCCGATGCAAAATGAGAGACACAGAGAGATGGACGTATCCATCACATCCATCAGCTGCATTCAACGTACCAATCGCAGTCAGTCAACCAAAAAAGTAAGCGTGCATCGATGTACGCACATACACAGCAAGGAAGTCACGCCTGCAGCCTTCGCGGAGGCCAGTCCGGCCGGGACCGCTCCTTGCGAGCTTGAGGAGCGATCGTGTAGGGCCCCGTCCCGGGCCCCGCCTTGCCTCTCCCTCCCCTCATCGGAAACGGGCAAGCGACAAAGCAACAAGCCGATAGCATTTTTCACATCATCACGATAGTAGTCATCATCCTCAGCCAGAGACTGACGCCAAACTGACGCAAACACACGGGCGTGGAGCGTTGACGGGTGGAGGAGTGAGTCAGACCCAGGCTCCATAGAGCGGCCAACGTGCGGCCCCTCGAGAGGTGTCGCCCATCAGGTGTGCCGCGTGAACGGATGGGAGAAGCATGAATGAGGTCGCCTGTGTGTTGCAGCACTGAGCCAACTTGAAGCAGCATCCGTCGACTAACGAGAAGAGCACGATGGCTGTTCGGCTGGGAACGTTGAGGAGGCAGTCACTGGCCATGATGGGGAGGTCATCGTTTGAATCATCGTTGGAGGAAGAAACGCCCGTAGCGGAGCCCCACTCGTGGGATGAGGACGACATGGACCAGCTCGTGGCCATTCCGGAAACACGGCTGTCGATTGGGGGCCTACAGCGGTTGCAAACAGGTAAAAAGAGGCGCTCCAGAGGCTCAGTGCGCGGCCTATGCAACACTGTGTGTGTGTGTCTGTGTGTGTGTGCGCAGGTGTGCGTGAGGAGTTTTTATCCGCGTTGGAGTCGGGAATGGTCAAAGCCGATCCAGTGGAGATCCAACGGGCCCTTTCCATCATTTCCAAAGTCTGTCTGTCTGTCAAGCAAAGACATTAGAATCTCCCCCTTGAGTCTCTGATATCATTTGCTGTGTCCCTTGTGCTTGGTATGGGAAGCTCTCGTCCATCCGCACGGGCTCAGTCTTCGTCGCGCGAACGCATAGATCTGGGTCTGCAGCGACGGGTGGCGGAAAACTCTCCACCCCTACCCACCCCTCTGGCCGACCCTCGGTGCTGAGCAGAGGGTCGGCCCCGTCAGCTGGGGGGCAGGACACCGGTCCCTCATGGCTGTGGGACGTTGCCACGATCAACAACGTGTTTGCATGGAGCCTCATGTCACTCGTGGCGATCATGGCGCTTACGTAAGAGAATGATCGAGGGAAGAATGCTGCGGCAACCATCGTGTGCGCCTATGTGTGTTGTCTGCAGGTATGCATACAGTGAGGTACGCAGCGCAGCTGCGGTGAGACACACACGTTTGCCATTTGCGGTGATGGATTACTGCAGCACCTGGACTACCTGCTTCCTGATGACGAGGAGAGCTCGGTCTACTTGAGCGAGACGGACCACCTGGAAAAGGAGATCGAGCGGAATGCCTACAAGAAGGTCGGCCCTCGGATCGCCCATCACATCCATCCATCCATCATGGAAGGCACATGTGTCTTCTCTCTCCTGCGTCCTTACTACAGAGTGCGTATGTGCGCTTGGGTGCTGCTGGGAACCGCTTCTGGTTCAGCAGTGGGTGGATCTGCCTCTGCGCGCTCGCCCTCGCCATCCTGTACTCACACATCATCAGATGGAAACAGTGCGTCGAGGTAAGGACTGCGCAGCCCGTCAGTCTGTCTTCACTGCTCATGTCGTTGTCTGCCTGCCTGCCTGCCTGCCTTGTTTGCTTACTTGGGTGTAGTACTGGAACTTCAAGTAAGCCTGACATGCATAGTGGCGGCGCAACGGCATAACGGTGATTCTTGTGTCTCGTACGTCAGGCGGTGGAAGGCCACACTGGATGTAAATCGATGACCGGCGGATGCAAGACATAGAGAGAGAGAGAGAGAGAGAGAGACTCTGGCCAACAAAGCTTATGCTCAAGCTCTTGGTTGTGTCGTGCGGCTGCTTGATGCTTTGCAGAAACTCAGCCGACGCATGAGAGAGGGTTCGATGATCAGTGAGTCGGCCAGGAAAGCCCGTGAGAAGCGCCTCCTCTCGCCGAAAACCGCCTCTAATGCCACGTCACCCCACGCCTCTGATCGAACGTTACCCGAGGAGACCACCACTGGGAAAGACAAGTCACGAACGCCTCGCTGTCTTCCTCCCAATGACACCGACGCCGGGGTAGATTGTACGGGAAGCACACACACTCGCTCTGCCTTTCTATCGTCTGTCTGCGTAGGCAGCTGAGACGGTGCAGCCTTCGAAGGAGGACAGCACGACATCCACGGCCACGAGCGGCCGGATGCGGCAATTGTCGGACGCTTGGATCAAAGCGCGCAACTTCGCCTATGGTGTGTGGCTGGTTATTGTGCGCAACGGTAAGTGCGTCTGTGAAAAGTCACCGGTGCACCCTGGCCGCCATCTGTGTGTGCATGTCTCACAGTGGGAGTTACCGGCAAACTGTTCTGGGTCAACTACAGTGTGCTTGAGGTGCGCTGCTCTCTACTTGTCCATGCGCGTGGATAAGGAACACACAAGTGTGTATCTGTTTGTGCAGGTGGGTACTCTTGTCCTCCAGATCCTCAGGATGATCAGCTACTGCGGCTTGGAGCTCTTCCCTCTCCCAGTGACCGAGATCCCTGCCGCGCCTGCGGCGGTGAGTGCCGTTATCGCCCAAAGCGAGTGGACTCTGTGTGCGTGTGTGTGGCCATAGGTGTTCCTATCGCTTGGCGGAATTATAGGTTCGCAGCACGATTGACACTCAAGCCAGTGAACGATGTCCAGACCATGTCTCTGCTGGTTGTGGTGTGCAGCATCTCACGCCCTGGTGTGCTGAGCTGCCCCAGCCCACCTGCTGCACAAACTCCTCTGTTGCATTCACTGTGTATGTGTTGCTTCATTATGCCTGCAGGTTGTCGCTCTTCTCTGCTACACGAGCCAACGAGGATTTGCCATCTTTGCCTCCATTGTCCTCCCACTGCTGTACGCCCTGAAGTGCACTTTCCGCCCGCTGCGTTAGGATGAGCATCATTTTGTGTTTGCTCTGCAGGTATGCCCTGCACGCTTTCTGTGTCGCTGGGAGCTTCTTGCAGACGCGTGTCTCTTGGAACCCTTTCTCGCATGCGTCGCTTCTCGGGTTGAGGTCCACAGGCATTCTGTGGATGCTCTCTTCAGTGATTCCCCTCCTTGTCGCACTGTGGTGGGTGAGGGGATGCAAACTTGCAACGCAGGCAGGGAGAAGGCATGTTTCGGGCTGCCTGTCACCGCAGGAGTTTGCGCACGCTTGACGCCCTTCTCCTTCTCAAGGCAAGAGACGCCTCTCTGCCGAAGACTTGACCGCCTTTATCTCTGCTTGTGCGTCTTATCTTATCTACAGGGCAGCTACTCATACAAGGCCCGGCAGAAGCGACGAGTGGCCGACTTGCATGTAAGTGAGCCAAGCGATGGTTCTGAAGCCTTTTGCAAATTCACCTTTTTGGCTGTTCGAGGGCAGCTTCAAGAGGTGAACCAAGCCATAGCGGATGCAGAGGCTCAGAAGGAGTCTGCGAAGCCAACACATGCGTTGACGGCTGTGATGGAGGAAGGCGAGGAGGGAGGCCCCACGGAAGAAGGCATCTCAACGGCCGACGCGGCGCTCTCGCTGCCACGCCCAGAGCAAGCGGGCGAGCGGCCAATGCTCCCCGTCCTGGCGACTAAGCCCTCTCTCCGTTCTGGCATTACGTTCTACGAGCAATTCCAGGTATCCATCTTTGTTGATGACTTCGGTGCTGGAATTAAACTGTCATCATATACTCAGGAGATTGGTGGCCAAGAAGCGGGGGGCGGCTCACCGGCAGTGTCACTCACCTCCAGCAAACGACAATCCCGCGAGTCGAGACCGTCATCCACGGCCATTCGCCAGTCCATCTTTGCCTTTTTTCGAAAGCCGACAACCCAGCTCCAGAGCTCAGCCCAATCCCGTAGGCAGACGGGGGACAGCAAATCGGGCTCACGGAAGGGATCCAAGAGAAAGTCGAGCCTTCAGAGGTACGGAAGCGAGCATGTCGTATTTAGAAACGATTCGGTGGTTTTGCTTACCGCTCCCTTGTCAGTGGTGGTAGACAGTTGTTCTTTGACCAACTGGGTATGCTTGGGAACCTGGACGACTGGCTCGACACGGATTTCCAGTTCCCAAAAGTGGAGCGGTCTCCTGAAAGACGTTCATCCAGACGGGTTAGCCATGGTGTCAAGCGTGGCTCTCAGTTGGGACTGCCAGGGGGACAGCGCCCCTCGCTGCTCGCTCGGTTGGCGGTGCCTGGCTGGCGAGACATGCCTCAGCCCGCCCTGAGGAGTCAGCGGTCGGATGTGAGCGACAAGCGGAGCAAAGTGGAGTCGCGGAAGCCAGGGCGGTGGTCAATCTTCTCTACGGCTAGCAGAAGAGACAAGAAGGACAGTCTCAAGTCCATGCCGACCCGCCTCGACGACCTTGAGCTGCAGGAGGAGGGCGATACCGCTGCCGTCGAGAAACGGGTGTCACCAAAGCAGCGGGATCGGGTCTTCAGCGAAAGCCACGCCTCAGTCGGCCGGCGGAGCCAGTTGTCAATCGTGCGTGAAGGTCAGTCCGGCCAGCCTTTCTTTCTCTTGACCTTCACGTTCTCTTCTGCATCTGCAGGCGACAGCCCAATCTGTATCCGCCACGAAGTTTTGCTCCTGCACGCACTGAAAGCGCATCAACCGCCCAAGAACGTCCACACCGAGGAGGACTGCAGCAAGGAAGAAGTGCCCAAAAGAGCGCCACGCATATCAGTTGACTCTGACGTCCCTGAACATATCGATGCTGTCGACATTTTTATCGACATCGATCCGGACCTCCCGGAGGACCAGGGGCGACGGCGCTCCACCAAGCGGAACAGCCTTTTGGACGTGCTAGGAGAGGGCCTCCTCCCGCCGGTACCCGAAACCACACAGATAGCGGCAGACGCCTCACCGCACGCTGCCTCTTCATCTTCATGTGACTCATCGCCGACCATCAGCCAGCGGAGCTCGACAAGCAAGCGTGGCAGCCTTGACGAGGGAGCATCTGAGGAGCAGTCAGACATGAAGCCAGAGATGAAACGACTCCAGTCGATCCTCAAATCTGACAGCAGACCACGTCTCGACCGCAAGGCTACTCGCGTAAGCATCGCCCTGGCCCCATCCGAGCACAGGACCAGCATATCCACAGGGGAGGACGATCGGGAAGACCGCCGGGAGTCCGAGCTGCTTCCGGCCAACAGCGACCTGTCAGCCGCGCGTCAGGGCACAAAAAAACCCGAAGTGAAGGTGCCGATGGTTCGCGTGTGGGACGTGCTCATTGCGAAATGGGTGTCTGCGCTATCGCTCTTGCTTGCCTGGGCTCCCTTCGGGTGGATCATCATGCAGACTGTGAGAGGTATACAGATACCGCGACCCGTCATGGAAGAGAGACACGTACCTATCTGTGTACGTGTGTACATGTCTCAGCTGGATATGTATGCCGTCACCTGCCTGGATTTCATATCTGCACCTATCCGACCTCACCGCCGTTCAGACCGCTGGAGTCGGACTCCATCTTGGGCCAAAACGAAGGCCTCAAGCGGGAAACCGAGGATTTCATCCTACCCGGCTTCCGCATCCCGTCAGACAAGAGACAGACACATGACACAACTAATGACACACATACACACCCTCGTCGGCCCCCTGCCGTGTTTCGTTGCAGGTGTGATTGTCGGGTCATGACGACGAAGGATGACACTGACATCGAAGCATTCAATGCCGCCATCAGCCACTACTCGACGCTCGAGGTTAACACGGCACGGCCCTGGCTGCGGCAGCAATGGCGTGTGGTGTGTGTTGGTGTTCTCTTCGATAGGTGGCTGCTTTCTACCCCGAGTTGGAAGTGAGCCAGACAGTGTACGGCACTTTTCTCGCGCATATCTGTCTCTTCCTGTCTCTCTGTGCTTGCATTAGCATGCGGGCGACAGGCTCAAACACAATGTGACTGAGATAAGCGAGGAGATCGGAAAGCACCTCAAATATCTAAGGCTGGTCATCTGGGAGTACTCTGGTGAACAAGCGCTCGCAGCACCCCTCCATCCGTCTGTGTCACATGGTTGTTTCTTACAGCTGTGAAGGTCCTGCCATCCTCTCTGTTCGAGCTGCCTCTCTTGTCTCGTGCTTACTTTGACTCCAACTTGATCGTGGACCTTCCCAGCAGTGTCGGGGAGGCAAGGAACCTGCGAATTCTGTCGGTGAGGAACAATCTGCTGGGCAGCCTGCCAATAGAGATCACAGAACTCAAGGACACGCTGAAAGTTCTGAACACGGGTCGGCTCAAACACACACAGAGAGACACGCAGCTGAAACATTGAGAAAAAGTGATCTGCCGTTGGTGTGTCTTTGAAGGCATTAACCCGATCTGCTCGTCCGGTTGGCTGACTTTGGATGGCCACTCGTCACAACTCAAAGAAATGATCGCCAAAGTGGACCCTTGTAAGCGATGTCAATCACATTTTTTAGAGACAGACCGTGACGTACACCCTTTCTGCCCCTTCCCGGTCAGGCCGGAGAGGAGAGGAGGAATTGCTCCCTCGAGAGGTCCCCTGCGATGAGCAGGCGTGTCAGGACCTTTTGCGTCACTTCGTAGAGCTCGACAGCAATGGAGATGGCTATGCTTGCCATAGCGAGACGCTGCCGATGACGCAGACACTGGGTGAGACAAAGGGACACTCCACCCTCGACTCTTATTCTACCCGTCTGTCTGTCTATGGCCGTCGGTCCAACGTCATCACTCAAGTGCCATTCAATCTTTGGCTTGACCTTCTTCGCGAGATGCAGTCCCTCGACACCCTCGACATGAGAACATTTGGCTTGACGATCGACCCAGCTCAGGGACCAGACTATCTGGGGTTTGATCACAGCCCCCTGCCTTACCTGTTAATCTCTTGAATGTGTGTGTGCACAGGAACTGCGCCACGTTTAAGCACTTCACCATTTTCGCGACGTCCGGAAGACTCACGTGCAGTGACGACTGTCTCACTTCCCCTCCCCCATAACCACCCGACCCCGACCGACCCACGAGTGGGAACAGAGGGCGGGAGGGGGCTCATTAGGCCTTAGAGGTATACATAGGATAGGCCCGTTGAATGAACGCAATACATGGCTGCCTGCCTGCCTACGACGGACGTCTGCTGAGTATTTTTCGTCTCTGTCTGCGCCTTCCTTTGCTGCAGTGAGTGCGTGGCGCGTGTGTGTCTGCGATTGGCCGTTTTCCCTTACGCTTCGCTCCTCCGAAAAGGCTTTGCTTGCTTGTGGGGGCAGTTCTTATTTCTTGGCTTTAAATATATCGACTGACCACATACACTAGCCGACTGGTGTCTGGGGCGCGGTCCATCTGTTGTGGTACATATTTGTAAGTCATGCGCCAGCCTCGGCTTCTGTACGGACGGTGGACATCCCGGGGGTCGGTCGGCCTGTCTCCACCATGTGCCGTCTAGTGGTTGCTGCAGTGTTTGTTTGCTGGTTGATAAGCTGCAGTGTTTGTTTGCTGGTTGATAAGCTGTGTGTCACTCACACTACTCAGTGGAATGCATCAGTGTGTCAGTGAGTTGCTTATCGACTGCATATGGACGGATGAGGGAAGGGCGAAAGAGAGAGAGAGAGAGAGTGCGCGTCTGGATGAGGAGTCCAGCATACATATAACTCAATCTTCCTCCCCGCGCACACGCATTTCAGCCCAGCCCAAAAACGCACCTACTTCGGCCGCGCACGCTAGACCCACCGCCACCCACCACGTTCAACACGCAGAAACATGAGTCCGCGCCAGACGACCAATCTCCCCTATCTGTCCATCGCCATGCAGACAGAGACACAGACGGCGGCAACTGACAGAGACACAAATGGATCTGTTTGTGGGCAAGGTGGCATGTGCGTGCGTGCGGCGTCAGTACTTCCTCGCTGTCAGCGTCTCTGGCGCGCTTCTATCGGAACCGATCCAAAACGGGCAAAGCGTTGACAACACCTGCACACGGAGAAGCAAGGGTATGCACACAGATGGGCGGGTACGGGTATGTCTGCGTGCTCATTATGGATGGGCGTGTGTGTACATACATAGTGGTCGATGAGATGCGTCATGGTGGCCATGGATAGGGGCAACGCAAGGGCCACATCCATCCAAATCACCTGCAGGAGGCGATGATACGCACAAGTGAATTTCTGTGTGTCTGTGGCCCAGTGGGAGACGGTGCGTGTGTACCTATGTATGTGTACCTTCTCCAACATGGGAGCCTCTCACGGGCACAGACGAGGAACGAATCGCAGCACTGCACTCATGGGGTTTGTGTCTTCGTGTGTGGACAGAGCTACGCACTGTATGGACGTACCAATCTTCGCTGTCTGACATTCCTACACACGTCCAAGAATCTATGAGAGCTCCTCGTGTGGGCACGCACGTCCACACCGGGTGTGGGGCAGCCGGCCAGGTGGTCCTTCGTCCTGCCCGCTCGCTGTACATAACAATACATAGACCGAGAGAGAATAATATAGGCCGAGGCGAGAACGAATTCCACTATTCTCTCTCGTTGCCTACTGACCTGTGTCCAAGCAAGATCTGGGGCGCGCATGCGCGTGAAGCGAGCAACCCTCCTGCACTCGCCCCGACCGCCAGCATCGACAGAAACGTCCTGACTGACATACACGAACAAGATAAGACCACACGCGACTGACGCACGCCTCCTCGTGTACTTGTGCATGTGTGCTTCCCCACGCGCAGACAGATTATGCATTCGTCAACTTTGCGGAACACCCCAGCTCTGCGTATCGTTCACACACACAGAGCCCCGCCTGCACAGAGAACAAAGGACAGCCAATACGAATGCAGAGATCTGGCAAGATGCCTGCCTGTGCGGTATTGTGTGTGTGGCTCACTCAGTCACCCGGCGATTCTGTGCCTGTCTGTGTAGATCCCATCTGTCCATGCAGACACGTTGACCACCCATCATCCAGAAGCTCTGCGAGCTGAAAGATGCGCCAGCTGGGCAAGATCGGGACCCAAGTCAGTGTGCCACGACTGATATGTGATGCGCCACCCATGGCACGATGTGACTCGCATCGAAGACGGCGGCGGCTCTCATTGTTGAGATTCTGCATTGGACTCTTCCTCGTCCTTGGTCTCGCTTCTGGTGAAGTGGATGGAAGACCAGCTCCGACAGGCACCTCGACTGTGGAAGATCAGTGTGACAAGCCTTGCCGCTGCGATCCATCGCATCCACTGGCGGCCGCCTCCCGCCAGCTGCAGGTCGCTGAGACTACCGATGGATTGACGCGAGATGTGGCTGATGGCGTGTCGGCTGAGACAGATATGCTACACCAATGCAGCGACTGGTTCAGAGTCTCAGCGGACACTCCCGCGATCTCGACCAGTACATCACCGCAGCGCGACCATGCCATATCACCTGTGGCGAAGCTGCAACTGCTTCATAGTTACCGGCCATTCGGGGTCGGTCGGCCATTCGGTGTGGAGCGCGTGATGCCCCGCACATCGATGCGTGGGCTGGCAGGCTTCAGTGCTGCAAACAAGACTAATGGGACAGTGGGCATCATAAATGAGGACTGCATGGTGTGTGAGGATGACGCCCGAGGGCCACTGAGGGAATTCATTCGCTCACTGAACATCGAGATGAGAGGGGGTGCGGCTGCGGCGGTCTTCCGCGTGTGCGATCTGCCTTTCATCGTGTGCATTCGCTTCCGGACGGGGCGCAAGGGGCCTTCAACGAGGGGTGCGATGGGCGAATGGGTGGGAGGGGGCGATGGGATGGTGGACGGCTACATTATGGTGCTGGACGCTGACCATCTTATCTTTCCTCCTGGAGGCGTGGAGCTACATGCATCCTTCTACGACCTGAAGGGACTGCTCGGCGTCGCGCTGTGGAATGTCCCCCTGTACGGCAGGCTATCTGAGAGAATCGGCGAAATGACACAGCTGAGACTGCTCTAGATGGACAAGGTGAATGAATGATACAGCTGGTAGGATAGGCGAGCCGCTCAATCTTTCTTGTCTTCTCCTGATGGCTGCCTGGGGTATCTCAGGTTAGTCTGAGCGGCCAATTGCCTGAGGAAATCGTCAGCCTGCCCGATCTCCGGGGGCTTTACTGAGACGACACACAGCTGGAGGGCACCCTGCCACCATCCTTCCACACGATATTCGGCAAGTCGCTTGAGGCCCTCAGCCTTGTTCGCAACCCACTGGCCTTCACCATGCACTCACTCTTCCACGGACAGGGCGCCAATTCGTCTGCAACCGCCCCTTCCCCTCAATGCACCACCCTGCGGATAGTGAGCCTATACGGCGAGAACATTACGGCTTCACTTGTGGGGGCATTTGAACACTGTGGCTCGCTCGAGGAGTTTCAGATGGTTGGCACGGCCGTAAGGGGCGGGCTGCCGGCTCTGTGGAATTTGCCGAAGATCCACACATTTTTACTGAAGGACTGTGAGAACGTCACAGGCACCATTCCGGCCGCATACGGCAACGCCACTTCTCTGCGAGAGCTGAGAATTTCTAACAGCAAGGTACATAAATGACCTGATCGTACAGCGTGTTGTCCTTTTTGGTGCATGTGTCCATGATGTGCAGGGCATTTATGGTCCTATTCCTGATTCTCTCAATATGCTCTCCGGGCTTCGCTCACTCCGAATCACTAGAACAAGGTCGGTCACTGGAAGACAGAGAGTGCGACGGATCGCTGTATCTATATATCTTCCTTTCAGTGTTGACAAGCTGCCTGCAACACTCGAGGATCTCCAGCATGTGTGGGGCATAGATCTGTCACGCAATCGACTCACAGGCCTTCTTCCGGCGTGGCTGAGCCACATGGATACTCTGAGACAGTTGTGGCTCCATGAAAATGGCTTTCATGATTTTGAGGGTGATTGGCGCATGCCTTATAAGTACGTCAGCACTATAATCGATTTACTTGTGCGTCAACATTCATACCGTCATGATGCGTCTAGGCTGGAGGAACTGATGCTCCAAAACAATCGCCTTTTGCGCATCCCTTCAGGGTGGAGACGTCTAGACAACCGTAAGTGAGCTATATAGACGCGCACACACACACACACACACACTTACACATACGGTACTCGTGCCCTCCTGTTGTTTTCGTTTATCAGTGATGGAACTGTGGATTTCCGGTAATCGTCTAGAGCCGCTCAAATGGGGAGTGCATTCATCTGGTCTTCGCGCTGGAACAAGTAAGGTCGGTGGCCTTCCTGGTGAATTCATAAAACTATGACTTGTCTTGTCAGCTCTGAGTGCTCGCATCGTAGCTGAAATCCTGTCCAATCCGCCTCCCTACTGGCCACAGCTTCAGGTCCTACATCTCGACAGAAACGGCTATAATACGACTGTAGACGAGTTCCTGATGCCCTGGAGGTGGCAAAGCTCTCTGCAGCTCTTAGATGGTGATGTCAACGGCCTTCACGGCTCTTTGACGGCAGATGCGATGACCATTTTTGACTTAGAGCATGTTCTCAATGCTGGGCTCCTCAACACGCCCGCATTCAGGCGCTACAAGGGCTCGTTTATGGCGGCTTATCGGCTGCAGATGAACGCCACGAGTATGAGCATGGTCGTGGGCAACGATGATGGGCCGCCTGCAGTGGAGTCGGCGGATGAGAGTGTCGCTGATGATTCTGATCTGCCTATTGATGTAGAGAAGCTGGATTATTCTGTGACGGTCGATGACCTGTATCCCGACATCAATCTGAGGGCGCAAACGGGATTCGAGGCATTGCAATTCCTTTATCTGGGATTCAATGAGATTGAGGGCATCCACGATGGATGGTATGCCCTTTTTTCACGTCCCTATGCGCGTTAAGATGTATGCTCGGTTTTTGTTCAGGTACAAGGATTGTAAGTGTCACCTTCAGCTTGGACTATCTCTTGAATACAACAAAAATCTGAGGCTTCAGGTGCGTAGAATGTTTAGAGTACTCTCTATCCGATACATGGTGCCTCCTTCCTTCGCAGGTACTGCCACACAACGGTGAACCTTGCTCAGCCCACATAGAAGCAAGCTCAAAATCAGGACTGGAAGCCCAGCTTGTTGCTGATCGTGATGGTGAGAGATCCAAAAGGAGCTTCAGGATTTTGATGTTAGCGATGTGCTCGGTGATTGTGTGTTTGTGTATGTGTATGTGTATGTGTATGTGTAGATTACGGACCGTATAGCGAGTGGCATAATTCTACGCCACTTTTGGAAGTCGAGTCTGATGAGGACCTTTTATGGGAGGTGCATCCGTCCGTGGAGTGCACGAACATATGTAGAAATGCCGTGGGAGTGTATATGTATGTAAGAGGGAAAGAAGAAACTGCATGCTGCTTTTTGCTGTTACTCATATGTTCTGTCCATTCAGGCAGATCCAACAGCAAATGCTGATGTATTGTGTCGCTGCAAGGATGGATGGGAGGGGAGAGGGCTGAACTGCACCAAATGCCCGTCTGGCACAGTGACGATACATGCTCAGGGCATTGAGAAGTGTCAGGCATGCCCTGTTGGCCGGGGTAAGTAGTCGAGCAATTTTTGATATCCTCTGTTATTCCCTGTGTGATATGATATGAGTTGTGTGGTGCAGTTGAAATGAATAATGGTACGGCCTGCTCAGCTTGCGATAGGGGATATGAATACAAGGATAACGTATGCGTCCCATGTCCAGCAGGTAGACAGAAGAACTCTGATGATGACTTGTGTAGCATGCAATGCTCACCTTCTGTCGTCGTTCAGGCACTTACAAGACGGTTCGGAGCGACAGCGTACGGTGTGAACGCTGTCCTGGTGTCCATGTTACATCACCAATCGGCAGCACATCACGAACAGACTGCTATTGCGAAGCACCATACGCAATGTAAGCAGGAATGACAATGCGCTGTCAGTTCTGTTCTCATTCTTCGCTTCTTTTGTTCACAGCGACCATGTGGAAAGGGAGTGCTTCCTGCTTCCAGAGGAGAGCTTCAGATCGATGCCACAGACGAACCGCTCAGGCGCCTGCGACACACATGGCAACGGGACCGATGCGGCCGCCAACAGCACCGACGGCATGCAGGTCACCGACTCTCAGCGTGCGTTTCTGGTGCAGCCGGGCTGGTACGAGCTGGACATGGAGGTGCCCCTACTCGTACCAGTGCTGGCGGCCAGCTCGATAGAGGCGCTCTCAAAAGAGGTCTGCAATCACCACGGCGCCATCATGGAACTGGAGATGTGGCGCGATGAGGCGGGTATCACGGTCCTCCCTCTGGCCAATGACAGCGACCAACCTCTGTTGCTGGGCCACCCCTATCTTGTGCGCGGCATCCCTCTGTCGGAATACACGGCCGGGAATGAAAATCGTACGACCAGTGTGTTGGCTGAGCGGCTGTCGGCGATCGGCAGTGAAGATGTGGCTGGTGAGCTGACGTTGCCGTCAATATTTGTGGATCCTCGCACGAACGTCACCTACCGACAGCTGGCGTTACCGATATCGACGTAGGCAAGCGCGGATTGTAGCCATGGCTGCCTTTCTCACGGATGTGTTATGTGCCTGCAGGTACGACGCCCGTGTGACCCCTCGTCCGGTGATGGTCCGGTGTCCTGTCCCCGAGGCGTGTGAGGGGTCGGACTGGGACGAAACCACACAGATCGTCACGAAGCTCAACAAATGCAGAGTACGAACATGGCACCATACACACCAAGAAGGCCGGTGGATGCGACAGGCAGCCGCACTGGTGTTGTGTGCTTGTTTTGTTCATCGACCAGGAGGGCCACACGGGGCCGCTGTGCGGCAGCTGCGACAAGAAGTGGCGCAGTGTGGGTACGCTCTCCGGATTGTGCAGGAGGTGTGACAACCACGCATTGAACATCACGTCCGCCATCGTGCTGTATTTTATCGTCTTGATCGTGATCTTTGTTGCCACTGCACTCTCGCAGAGGTGCGCCCGCTGATCGCCACACACACACGGCCGACTTGACTGCTCTGCTGTGTGGCTGCATGCGTGTGTTTTGTTTTGTGTGCGTAGGTCATCTGTGTTGCCACGAGCCCACGTGCACGCGATGCTAATCAAGATTGGTGGGCAAGGAAAGACACCGAAAGGGCAGGAAAGCCGCCAGCCAGATTCTCCTGTCTGTCTGTCTGTCTGTGTCACTCACACAGGTCTATACCATCTCACAGCGGTCAGTGACTCACCCAGTCGGACAGCGAGCAAGGACGCAAGTAGATCCGCCTGTGCGTGTGTTTATCACTGTGCGCACAGGTTAGTGCCCTGGCGTTCTTAAGCCTCCACTTTTCCCGCATGCTGCCGCCGGAGGCCATCGAAGTGCTCAGGGGCGCTTTTCGATGGAACGGTAAGTGTGCGCAGCACACTGAAAGCAAGGCTACCGGCTGCATCGTTTGCATGCCGTCATGTGTGTTGGTGCAGGTGGGGTGCCGACGGCAGACGTCACGTAAGCAAGGCTGTGGAAACGACTACAGGCAGGCAGCTTCTCGTATGTTGGTGGGGGTGTTTGGTTCAGTTGGGAGTGTCTTCTGAAGGACGGCGGTATGCGGGGCACCGACGCGATGCTGGCCAGGAGGGCCGCGTGGATTGCACTCCCGTTTGTCTGGTGAGTCAGAGGCGGGGGCGCAGCTCGAATCATGTGTATTCCTTGGTTGGTGTCATTCACGTCTTCATTGCTGTCTGTCCTTTCACAGGCTGACCGTCGCCACTCTGCTGTGGGGTCTATGGCAAATTCTGACTCTCCACTGCAAGGCCTCTAGCCTGTCGCAGCTGTGCTGCCCAGGCGCCATCAAATCCGACACAGAGGACGAGCGAGATCCACGTCAGCAGGAGCAGCCCACCACCCAATGGCCCTTCACGGACAGCTCTGGGCTGCAACAGTCGCAATCGGGCGGCCTCAGCGAGAGGCGGCGGAGAGGGAAGGACAGGTGGCTGCAGTACTTCGTGTCGCCTCAGCTGTGGATTGTGCGCCTCACATTTATCCATCCAAGTGAGCTATACAGATAGACAGACGAGGAGATGGCCCACATACATACCATCCTTTCTTCTCTTCTTTGCAGCTGTGACGCGTCAGCTGCTGGAGATTCTCCCTTGCCGCACCTTTCCCGACATCCCATCTGCCCAGCTGGGCACCCTCCTCCAAGAACCATACCCCACTGTCGAGCGGAGCCTGCTCGACCCGTCCATCATCTGCTACACCGGCCGACACCGCATATTCACCATCATCGCCGTTGTGGGGCTGTGCGTGTGGTCTTTTGGGCCAGTGGTCGCAGCACTGGCTATTTTGCGTTCTCAGCAGCGGTCAGGTCGGCTGTACAGCCGGCAGACGCGCAAGAACCTCGGCTTCCTCTACAACGGCTACCGGAGATCCTTCTACTTTTGGGACGCCGTGTTTGCGCTGCGACGAATACTCACCCTTATCATCGCGCAAGTAGGCGCGTCCCTTGGTGACGAGGTGATCCAGCTGGTGTGTTGGCAGCTGGTGGCCGGCGTATCGCTCATCCTGCAGCTGTGGCTGAGGCCATTCGACGGCCGATCATTCAACATCCTCAACCGGATGGAAGCGCAAGGTATGTAGGCGGGCACCTTGTCGGCATTATGGTCCATCGATTGATTCAATTCAGGTTTGCTGATTTGGAACGTCTCTCTGTGGGCGCTGATGCTTCTCGCGTCGACAGCTGCTCATCCGAATGTACCCCAGCAGCTGCAGCGGGGGCTTGGCTTTGCGCTGGCGGGCGTCATCGTGCTGCTCAACGCTTACCACATCATCGCTCTTCTCTATTACACCATACACCACTCTCTTGGTGAGGCAACCACACAGCAGCCGCTCAAACCACCGCTTTCGGTTGACAGCATCCGATCAGTCACGTGCTTGCGTATATGTGTGTGCATAGATTTCCTGATGACGTCCATCCTGCTCCAGGATCTTCCAGATGAATCAGGGGCGAAACAGAAGAAGAGAGACGGCATCCTCTTCGCGGCAATGCGTCGCGTTGCCTTTATGCTCGGAGACCTGGAGGACAAGAGGCGATTGCGCGGGCCGACAGTGCGGCTCGACGCGGGCGGCAGTGAGCTCACTATCCTCATCGACACAAGCGATGGCGGGGGCAAGGAGAGGGCAGCACCTACGCCATCGGGTACATCTGGCTCACGTCGACCAGGCAAACGATCGCGTAGCTGCGTCGTCGAGGGAGCGGTGGTTGCTTCCTCGCTGCCCCTTCCAGTGCCCATGACGTCACGCAGCGCCCCACCCGCTGCTTACAACGATGTGAGTGTCGATGAGCCCGAGCAGCGGCTGCCAGAGGATGCTCTTTGCCTGTTCCCGCCCTCCTTCGCAGACGAGCCGAGATCGCTACAGCCACTTCCGGTGGGCCCCCATCTCCCCACTGCGTGTCAACCTTCTGCTCTGAGAGGGGACGCCGTTCCCGCAGCTGACAGTCTGCCACCAGATCGGGCACCGAGCCCCCAAATTCCCGCATCCCTCGACTCGCTGCCGGCCAGCCTCATGGAGACCAGCCAGCAGCCAACAGCGACAGACCTCGGGGAGCCGCCAACGGCCGTGCCAACGGACATGTCAGGGCGGTCTGCCTACGCGCAGCGGGAGGTGTGGCGTGGCCTGGCGGCGGTAGCGTCCAAGTCGACGCCACACACGATGCGGGCGGGTCGTGTGGAGAGCGATCGGCGGAAGCGCTGGTGTTCTGAGGTGATGAATCTGACGAGCGAGTCGATGCAAGGGGTAATCGAGCAGGTGGGGATTCAGGCCATTCCCAGCGACTTCGTGGAGTTCCTCTGGCACCAGACTTTTCAGGTGCACAAAGCCAGAAAGAGGACCATCCGTGACCCCTCGACGGGCAACGAGCGGATCGTCCTCCTGCCTTCCCTTGAGCTGAGGGTACGCAACAAACACACACGTATCTATCACCTCTGTTTCCACAGCTTCGGTCGTCTGCCCTCCGTTTACGTGTGTACGTGCGCAGGTGGGCGGCAAGTCGTCACTGCGCAGGGGCTCGTCTTCCTTTGTGGACCTGATGAAAACCATCCAGGAGGAGCCGCTCGCCGACGACAATGTCACCAGAGAAGGCATCCCATTCACAGACTTCCAGGTAATATTACAAACAAGCACCAAGAGTACCCCATCTGTTCGGACACGTATGTATCAGGTCCGCATCTCTGTCTGTCTGTCTGTCTGTCTGTCTGTGGGTGGTGCAGGGTAGCATGGCCTTTGTTGTGGATCGGCTGATCAACGCTGGTGCTGGCTGGAAGGACATGTACGCCGCCTTCAGGGCAGCGCGGCAGGCGGACAAGGCCAATGACGGCCTATATCGCCTATCGGGTGACTGACTAACTGACTGACTGACTGACTGATATGTGTATGCATGCTTGTATAGACGCGTGATATGCGAATGCGCGTGATCTTTTTCGTGGCTTCTTTGCCATCGTACGTCCTTGGGCTCTCCGTCCTGTATGGTTTTGCCGCGCACACGTGCTTCCGTTCTGTAAGGATGCAACGCGAGCTGCTAAGTACGCCAGTCTGTTCGTGTATTTTTGGTCGATGTGCCTTTAGGGTGAGCGAGTAGGGCCCTTTCGTCCCTCCTCGCTGTGCGTTCCATTAAGTGGGTAGTAGGGTGTTGCCTTAGCGTATGTGTGCCGAGGGAAAAGTGGTGTGCAGTTCGGCTGCGTGTGTGTTTGTCGTGTCGGTTGGGTCTGTGGTTTTGACCGAACGATGGACGAAAATCAGTTTGCGCTGACCATTCAGGGTTTTTCACCAAGTGGCCAGAGGTGAAGGTCTTCAAGAAATGACGAGGGAATGGCCCTGCAAACCATGTGCCGCACTGTGGCAGATTATCGTGGTCAATGTGATTTTCGTTGTCACAACTCTGATGGCCATCTTCATCCTCACAGCACTCGCGGAAAGGTCAGCACGCATCTGTGTGTCTATCGCACAAACCCGTCCAGTCGCATCTGTACCTGTGTTGTGTGTTCAGGGCTGCTTCCTCTCCCCGTGCTGAAGTGCCGTCGCAATTAATCAAAATTGGGCTCTACCACATCACAGCCGTACGTGAAGGCATGGGCAGGCACATGCGCTCACCTTTCACAACCTCTTTGCTGTGACGGTGTGTGTGCAGGTGGGTGGTCTGGCCTTTGTCGTGTTCGACGAGTCCCTCGGGAACGACCGGATATCGTCGCTGATCGGGTCGTTTTTCGCGTGGGATGGAGGGGTCTTGCAAAGCTACCACATGTGGGAGCGTGTGCTGAGGCCACATGTGGGCGAGAGATGCGTGCTCTATCGACATGCTTTGTGGCTGGGGCTCCCGCTCGTCTGGCTGACCGTTGTGCCACTCATTGGTGAGGACACACAGTCTGGAAGGAGGTGCTTTGTGGTCATTTTGCCTCGGTTCATGACTGCAGCAAGCGCATTTGACAAAGTGCGTGGTGCATTTAAGTGGAGACGGCGCAGGAGCAGTGACCGTTCGACCTCAGTGAGGAAAAAGTGGTGTGCAGTTCGGGTTTGTGTGTGTGTGTGCGCGCGTGTGTGTGTCGGTTGGGTCTGTGGATTTGATCGGACGAGAGGTCTGCCTATCGATCCGAGGTCCTCTTTGCGTACGTCGACCGACACTCTTTAGGTGTAAGTCAGCACGTCCATCGATGAACGAATACGCTGGTGCGTGCGTCTGCAAGAGCATCCATCCGCCATAGATGTACCTGTCTGCCACACACTACTTGCTGTCTCAGTTTGTCATGGGCCACATATCATTGTGTTGTGTTGATATGGTGTGTGTGGCCTGATTGATGGATGCAGACAATGATAGCAACACCAACACCCAAGGCGCCACGCAGGGCACAGAAGCCCACCCAGCCCACCCAGCCGCCCCACACACAACGGGAACAGCAGCACCCACCCCCACACAAACCGCCCCGCCGCCAGAGAGAGCGAGGCCAGCAGTGCCACCGCCAGACCCGGGTGGTGAGGAGGGTCAGGAGGGCGTAGTCGGTGTTGGTAAGCAGAGGGGGGAGGGGGGAGTGGGGAAAATGTCTCGCGCCCCAGACAGGACCGCTTCACCGTTCTGTAAGCCAAGACTCACACCCCTCTTCTATGTATGTGTGTATGTATCTCTGTCTGTCGGCCTTGTCATGCAGCGTCAAGCAGGAAGCGTTTGAGCGTTCGTTGTCGTCGGAGCGCCGCCGTCGCCCCAGCAGCACTGCGAGCGGAGCGTCGTGTGTGTCTCCCCTGTGTGTCTGTGTAGGGTGTTGTTGGGGGCGTACGCTCTCTGGGAGCCCGACAAGACCGCAGGCCGCCCCGTGCAGTCATCGCAGCACTAGAGCCACAAGGACATGTTTATGCGTTGTATTCTCTGCGTTCATTGCATCACGCAGCACACAATAATATTTGCCGAGGACGATATGATGATCAGCGGGCGCGACCGGCTCATGCGGCGACAGATGAAGATACAGGAGAAGGAAAAGGCGGCAAGAAACCCTTTCAATGAGGTGCGCGCGCGCATAGCAGCCAACAACCACGGTGCTTCCACAACCTTGTCAGGATATCGCATACGAGGTTGGTGGAAGCGGACCACACTCCCTTTTCGGGCAAGCTGGCCGTGTCGGGCGGACCCACGGTGCAGGGAGGGGAGGGACGCATGGGAGACACACAGGGACATGAGTAATGAGTTTGACCTAAAGGGCGGGAATGAGTAAGGAATGACTAATGGTCTCCAATGTAATGAATGAACGATTGAGTGAACGTCACGGCATACAATATAGCGCAGACGAGTGGCAGAAAGAGCTCCTGTGCGGGAACAATCGTGGTTGCATCTTGAGTCTGTCCACACCCCGACATCACAGATCCTGCGCGTGGACACTATGATACGAGAAGCTCAGGCGTCACTTCCTCTAAGTTGATGAGGAGACCCATGGCGGTCGTCGACCGAGTGACATCATGTTTCAAAGTGTGTGTGATGGTCCCATGCAGGCAGCACACAGACGCTGCATTGCTCTCGCAGATCAGCAGCACAGACAGCAAGCGATAGTGTCAGAACTCGGTGCACACGTCCACTCGCCGGCAATGTCTTGTCGTGCTGACTGACCCCTTCATATATCCCGTCAGAAGTGTCAGAAGCTCGTGAGACGCGCACACACCACACCACACCTCACCACACCAGTGACACCACCCACGCACTGGACTGCTGTCGTCAGTGAGATGATGTCGACGCGATGGTCCCACTGAATCTCTGCGCTGTTGCTCTTTGCTCTATGCCACCCACACCACACATCAATCAGCTCACCGTACGTAAGTGAGATGGATAAGTAAATAGCCCATGAGAGGCACCCACATGACCCAACCACCCACACCCACCCACCCACCCACGTGCAGATTGCTCGCCCTCACGTCGGCGCCAACCAAGAAGACCACAACAATGTCAGCATCACAACAATGTCATCATCCGTCTGGTCGAGCCGTGTGCCGCGACGCTGCCGCGACGCGACGGCACGAGAGCCAGAAGGACTGCACATATGAATTACTGCACTGACTGCATCTATGGATTTGTCGGCATGTGTGTGTCGAAAACCTCAAGTATATATAGAAAACGGACTGACGGTTTGTGGTGTCCGTCCCAATGGCTGGCCCGGCCGGCCGGTCGGCCGAGTGAGTGGGTGAGTGAGTGAGTGAGTGATCGGCACCGGTAGTCCAGTAGAGTCGATGAAGGCATCACACACGTACATGTAGCAAAATGGTTGGTTGCCCAAGATAAGCCTCTTAAGACACAAGCCACCCACCCGCACCCCACCCGTCAACCCCACATGTGCACCACACGCAGGGAAGAAAAACAAACAGACAGACAGACAGAGAGAGAGACCGACAGGCAGACAGACAGGCAGAGAGATAGGCAGCACTTCACGGACAGACGAACGGGCGCAGCAGACAAGCGATACAAGCCACCTACATGTCACCACCCACCAGACAACCCCTTTCGCACCAGCCGTTACGACAAATATGCACGCAGTAATGCTAGCCAGTCCATATGGTGAGCTGTTCGAGGGAAAAACGCCACTCCATTCACCAGCCAGGCAGGCACAGGCAACTGACACCCCACCATCCCATAGATCTGACCGATCGATCCCATTCAAATCGTTCCGCCTTTTCGCCCCCATCGCCCCCCTGCACTACGGCCAGAGAGACAGACAGACAGACATCAGTCCCTTCGGGAATGAGTGAGTTAGTGAGCGAGTGAGTGAGTGCGGAAGATAGAGTTCCGTATTTGAGGGCGGTCCCACCCGCTCTGTCCTGGGCGCACGGCACACCCCATCAACTCCCTCACCCCTCTCGCACGTCACGCACATCTTTCTGGAAACCGACCAAACACGACGAGCTCATCGGAGGCGCACAGACACACACACACACACACACACAGCAACATACCCGATTGCTCCAATCGCTGTGCGACGGACGGCACGAGAGCCGCACAGGCTGGATTGATTTACCACTGACCTTGCCATGCACGCTTTTGGTGGACATAGAAGCGGCCGCAACTGACCTCACTCACTCACTCAATCCATGCAATACTTAGATAAACACCGGTGATGGCCTACCTACCACCGCCCCCTTCCCCCCCACCCATACACTTCGACGACTGGCGGCCGTGTTGTGGGCCAGTCGGGCCTACGAGCATACAGACAGACAGACAGACAGACAGCCATGAGTCCCTTCGGGAATGAGTGAGTAAGTGAGCGAGTGCGGAAGATAGCATCGTGTATACGAGGGCTGTCCCACCCGCTCTGTCCTGGGCACACATCTAAGAGCTTCGAGCTTCACCTCATCAATCGGCTCCCTCCCCCCTCTCGCACGTCACACACACATCCAGCCGGGAGGGAACCGACCGACATGGCGAGGCCAACAACAAATCAATTGTATGCCACGTGCAAGGTGCACACAGAAGCGGCCGCAACCGACTGATGGATCACTGATGCTCACGCAATAATTAGAAAAACACTGTGGATGGCCTA
>CDMY01000750.1:8268-22099 GCA_001179505.1 Vitrella brassicaformis | reverse complement strand
GCCATTGCGCCTCCCCTTATTCTGACTGGCGGACTTCTGTGTTGTTTCGTTTCTTTGTTTGCGGCTTGAATAAGCATTGGGCAGTCCTTCCCAGCATCCCTGTGTGTGTGTGGACGTCCACCTTGATTGACTCTGCACCTCAGACCCACACTCGACAAGAAGTCTTGTATCCCTCACTTCACATCACATCACATCCTCCCACAGCATTCTCCACTAAGACCCGCTCGCTGAGAGAGTCGACAGACACGAAGCAGCGCGAGCACCGCAACATTCCTGGTGAATCTGCCGTGAAGCCTACGCGGAGCGGTCTGTGAAGTGAGGACGGTAGTGAGGTGACACGACTGGACACGTGATCATGGCGAGGACTCGGAGCGGTCTGAATACGGAAGGTGCAGCTCCCGCACAGGTGGTGAGAGGACGGACGCAACGACGCAAGCGGAAGGGACGCGTGAAGGGTGCCATATTGGCGCTACATCGCAGCAAGAAGGCAATGAGGAGACAGACACGGCGTGCATCGATTGCGCGACAGGAACGGGATGTCGTTGTTTCACCAGCCAACAACCACACGGAGGACACCGATGGCATCCTAGCGCTGCCAGAGGCAGAAAACACACCGACACACGAGACAGTCAGCTCTCGTTCAGGCCGGGTCGCATCACAGGAGACGCTGAGTGATCGAGTGGACGAGCTCTCATTGAGGCTGGCTGCCTTGAACATACGAAATGATCTACAGAAACCGGCGGTGTCAATCAGGCAATTCGATCGCAGTGCAGACCATGCTGTTGAGGCCTTCATTGACGAGATCAGGCTGGCTGAGAACATGTTCAATCTCAGAGAAGGGCAGATACTTCCATTCATTATGAGCGCCTTACAAGGCACTGCACGCACCCACGTCACTCGATGGATGAGCATGCAGGCCAATTGGGAGGACAAGAGTCAAGCCGTACAGCTCGGGATGCTCTTGAGCTTCCTGGTTGAAGAATTTGGCCAGAAACAGGCCAAGACACTCGCCGTAGCTGAGCAGATAAAGAGCTGGAAACAGAAGTCCACGCAATCGTTTCAAGATGCATACAGTGAGTTCAACGACCTCTACCAGAAGACACGCACACGCAAATCGGAGAGAGAGGCAGTCGAGCTATTCATTGATGGCCTGCTGCCTAGACTGAAAGACGAAATATACCGCAAAGACGACGACCCCCACACATTCAGTGCCGTGAAGGAGCTCGGATTGAGTGCAGAGGTCTGCCTGTTGCGGACACGCAAACGCGGCAATGGCCACGGTGACGACGATGGCGAGAGCGATGCCGAGAGGACAAGACCGTCGAAATGTGCACGATTTGAGATCAATGCGGTCGGTGGGAGACCTGCAGATGGCATCGACAAGCAGAAACAGACAGAGAGCCGGGATGGCATGGTCTCTCTCACTGCATCCATTAATGCGCTCAAAGCGGAAGTGGCCGACCTAAAGGGGCAACGAGACGCGTCAGACAGACACAGGAAAGAAGAGAGAGCAGTGACGCAAGACCCAGACAAAAGGACTGATGAGTGGGCAGGAAAGTTCCCAGGCAGATGTCTCTACTGCGGCATCTATGGACACAAGTGGGCCCGATGTAGAACGCGACCGAAAGGATGGACACCTTCCCCTAGACAAATGCAAGGAGCGACACTGACAGGGGCAAACACTGTTCAAGTTAGAGCGCTCCCTGCTCCTGACCTCCCGCAGCTGGGAAACGGATGAGTCCTCCGCTTCAGGGCGGGCGAGAGGACACAGCATCGGCAGACGACGCCCTACATGCGCATTCTTTGATGAAGAGCTCATTTTTGAAGGAGACAGGCTCGGTTGGCGCTCTGAGTGTACAGGCACAGAGGAACTCCCATTCCAATATAGTTGTCGATATTGTTGATAGTGTTGATACGAGAGAAACTGACCACCCGTTTATCCCGGCGGCTGGGCCAAGGGATTGCCTGGGAGACGCAGACAGATGCGGACTGGGCAAGAACTTGCAGTCCGGGTCGGTAGGTCCTTGGGGTGCATCGGACAAGCGACAGTGCATGACGGCACGCCCTGGTGCATCAGCGGACAGGAGTAATGGCCGTCGGTTGGCGCGGGTCTCACATAAGAGCTACGACTCGGTATCTGCCGGTGGTGGGTGGGCATCCACCGAGACAACTGACGAAGGACTGGGGCTGGATGCGGCCAGTTCCGGTCAAAACCGCATGTACGGCAGACGAGAAGAGGGGACGCCTTCTTCCTCGGATGTCGTCGATTACGGTAGGCAAAGAGAGGGGACGCCTTCTTCTTTGCATGCCGTCGGTGAAGCAGCACTGGGCCCACCAGTGGCTGATAAGATAAGTGGTCAGGGAGTCTCTCGGCATGTCAATGCAGTTTGTGGCGGAAGCAATAGGGCTCCTACAACTGCACCGCAGGAGGCGAACCACAGTGAGCTTATGCAAGCTGTGCGTTGGCAGACATATGTATTGATGAGAGCGAATGGGATGATATGCCAAGTGCTTGTGGATACGGGTGCTGACCTGAGTGTAATCAGCAGAGCGATGCTTGATAGGCTGCGGGTAGAAGGGAAGAGAAACGTGACGCTGAAGCCGGCAAGTGTAAAGCTGAGTATGCTGCATCATGCCGAGGTTACAGTAAAGAGCGTCGCAGAGGTCGCGTTATGGCCTGATGGAATCAAGGAAGCAGACACGGACAGGTCGTGTTTGCGCCCACTTATGGTGAATTTTTGTGTGATCGATGGACCCAAGAGTGTGGTCTTGCTTGGAGGAAAGGCTATTCGGGAGCATGGCGTTATTGTCGACTTCCACGTTGGCAAAGTACGCATCACATCGCAACCAGAATGGCCACCTATAGCTATACAAGAGCCGCAACTGCGAGACACAGACGAATTCAGTGTCACTGCAATTGGCGTTGTGCGTCTGAAGCCACGCGCTGGGAACGACAAGACGAGTTGCCAGGTTCTCGTCACTGCCAGGACGCCCATACCAGCCGGCAAAGAGACATGGGTGCGGGCGCGATTGAGTGGACCTGAAGGCGAAGAAGGAGACATCATTCGGCTGATCGACCGCCCTGCCCTTGCGTACCATGGCGGTGCGAGGCTTGCTGTTGCCAACCATCTGTTGGAGGTCACAAAGGGCCGTCGTATATACGTGAAGCTCCAGAACGAATCACGAAAGAGAGCCGTCTTGCCAAGGAACTATCTGCTGGGTCATTTTGTTGCATTGCCAAGTGTGGACGATGCAGCTCACTTGATGCAGACCCCTGGCACAGGAGTACCACAGATAGCAGTGTTAGGAGCAGCTGATGATAGCCTGCCGGTGGTGATTGATACGATACCTGCCGAGATCGAGCGAGAGCGTCTTGATCACTTGATGGGTACAATGCCGGAGACAGAAGGCATCCGCAGCTATCCAAACGCTGACGGGATTGCGCACGAGATACAGGTCGGCAAGGGCCTGACCGATCAACAGAAGAGATGGGCAGCCGACGTCATTAAGGAGACACAAGAAACGGGGATGTTTTCCGAAAGACAGTACTGACCTCGGCCACGTCGATCCATCTTATGGTGTGCATCGGATCTCTTTGAATGGCAATCCGCCTTACATGAAGCCGCGGAAGCTGGCACAGATGGAATATGAGCAAGCCGTGAAAATCGTGAGCGACCTGGAAGCCAAAGGCATTGTCGAGCCTGCGGATTCCGAATACAATGCTGCGATTGTGATGGTCAAGAAGAAGGACGGCACTTGGCGTTTGTGTGTGGATTACCGATGGTTGAATGAGATAACCGAGAAGTCTCGCTATGCTCCGCCGTTGATCGATCGATGTTTCGAATGTCTCCAGGGCATGTGTTAGTTCTCGACACTCGATGCGACGTCAGGCTTCTGGCAAGTCGATGTCCATCCAGATGACAGACACAAGACAACATTCTCGATCGACGGACAGACGCAAAAGCAGTGGACGCGTATGCCGATGGGCCTGTGTAACAGTGTCGCAACATTTTAGCGAGTGACGGACAAGACGCTGGCACCGGTGCTGTGGAAGAGCACATTTGTTTATGTAGACGACATTGTCATCTTCTCGCGTACCTTTGAAGAGCATTGCAAGCACATTCTTGAGACATTTCGCTTGTTTCAAAGGGCAAATGTCAAAGTGAAGCCGAGCAAGTGTACATTCTTCGCCAGGATGATATCGATGCACGGGCTGCAAGCTGATCCGAAGAAGATTGAAAAGATGGTCCACATGCCTGAGCCGACAGACAAGAAGGAAGTGAGGAGTATCCTTGGTCTCTTCCAATACTACAAACGGTTCGTGGATGGTTATGCTGACCTAGCAAGGCCGCTCACAGACCTGACAAAGAAGAACAATCCATTCGTGTGGGGAGACACGGAGAAGAGAGCATTCGCGACATTGAAAGACCGGATGGTCCAGGCGCCTGTGTTAGCCTTGCCTGACTTTAAGAGGCCATTCATTCTCAAGACAGACGCAAGTGGCTATGCAGTTAGAGCGATTCTCTGCCAACGAGACGGCAGCGGGAAGGAAAGACCGATTCATTACGCGAGTGCGATCCTTGGTGAATCTGAGCGCAAGTGGTCAGCCACGGAGAGGGAGGCGCACGCCATTTACTATGCAGTCTGTCACTTTCGCCCCTACCTATTTGGGCAACGGTTTGAGCTGGTGTCGGATCATCAAGCCTTGAGAGCGCTGCGGTTCGCAGAAGAGGGCAATCGCAAGCTGCAGCGATGGTCGTTGATGTTGCAAGATTATGAGTTTGTCTTCCGACATCGACCTGGCAAACAACACACAGACGTAGATGCACTGTCGCGGCCCCCTGGACAAGAAGACATGGGAGACATACCTGCTTCGGTTGACGTGCCGTACCAACTCGGCGCAATCGATCTTGAGGCCATGGATGACGGTCCGCTGTTCCATCTTGACCAGATCATAGAGGCCCAGGACCAGTGTGATGACGTCTCACGAGTGAAGACATACCTGAAGGCAAAAGATGGCAATACAAGTGAAGGAGAGCTCGACCAGCTGCGAGACGCCGTGCCGAAGACATATTGGTCAAAGCTGGATGATGCTTGCCTACTTGACGGGCTGGTTAAAGTTGCATCAAAACACCAAGGGCATGGACCTGTATTGCTGGTGCCCACATCGCTACGGCCGGAAGCCATGAAGCTGCACCATCAGCACCTTTTGGCTGGCCATCTGGCGATTGAGAGAGCCTACAAACGGATGGCGCGCGAATATTACTGGCCAGGCATGTATGGCGATCTCCGCAAGCACATTGAGGCATGCCCAGCTTGCGAGAGTAAACGAAACCTGAGGACAAACAAAAGGCCGTCCATACAAATACCGTCAGCTGAGAGACCATTTCAAAGAGTGGCTATGGACTTGATCGGTCCGTTCCAGCCCTCCATCCAAGATGACTTCACGAAATGGCCAGAGGTTGAGCTTTTCGGCAACGTACCGACGGGTGAAGACACGGTTAAGGCACTCATCAGGGTTATTGCGAGACATGGACTCCCGGAAGAGATCATCACGGTCAATGGGAGCCACTTTGTCAATCAATTGATGCATGAGGTGACGACCAGGCTGCGGATCAAACACATCAGGGTCTCGCCACTGCACCCACAAGGCAATGGCATGATCGAGCGCTTCAATCGCAGCCTGAAGGAAGGCATCCGTCCCTACCTGGATAAAAGACAGACAAACTGGGACAGAGCCATCCAGGTGTACCTCTATGCGTATCGCACGACGGAGCACCAGTCCACTGGATTCACCCCTTTCAAAATGCTGACAGGGCGAGAAGCAGTCCATCCCGGCAGCACTGTGAGGCTTGTTGCCCCAAACGAATCGGCGGCAAAGGACGTCGACGTGAAAGACGCCACCAGGCTGATAGTCGAGGGCATCCAAGCGATTCATGAGAAGGCACGCTTGAGCATGGATAGAGCGAAACAGCGAGCGGCTGCCCGTGAGAGGGACTTGCCTGCAGCAAGGGAATTCAATCCAGGAGACAGAGTACGCATATACAACAATCAGGTGCCGAAGGGCCTCAGCAAGAAACTCATTTCACCTTGGCGGACAGTCGGCATCGTCGAGAATAAGACAGGGCCCGTCACATATAAGGTCCGTGTGTGCGGAGACCAGGTGGCGAAAACAATCAATGTTGATCGACTGAAGGCATCCACACCGCCTTTGGAGGAATGCACGCATGATGGAGCCTTTGATGTACCGGGAAGTTACCTGAAAAGAGACAGGAGGCAGACGGTGTTCAATCAGGACGCATTCTTGTCGCCTGAGCAAGAGGATACCTTGAAAGGCTTCGTTCTTGGAGAAGACCACGTGCCGATACAGAAGAGGGCATCATCAGACAGAGCTGCCTTTGATCCAATAGCCCATGAGCCATGGCTCAAGGACGTCGAGCCAGACGCATGATTTGAGAAAGGTGTTGAGCACGAGGTGGAAGCCATTGTTGGAAAGAGGGTCCACCAGAGCCGGGTCCAATACAAGTGCAAATGGCGGTGGCATCCCCTCTCGAGTGCGTCATGGGAGGACGAGAGTGATGTGCTCTGCAAACAACTTGTGCAGGATTACGAAGACCGAGACGTTGGCTCTGACCTGCGCTGCGATGATGCGCCATTTCCGCCGCTGTATGCCATTGCGTGAGTAAGGCACTGCAAGGAGCTCAATCGAGAGCACACAGTGAAAGTGAAGAAGCTCGATAAGGATGGCATTCAGCTGCATTACCTGAAAGAGCCGACACGCACAAAGCGGTCAAGCAAGAAGAGCCTCGTGGGTATGGAGAGCACCATCTCGCTGGCTGACTTCCTCCGCTTTTACCAATGGGAGAGAGAAGGAGATGGAAACGATGAATTGGAAGCGCCGGAGCGGGAACACGAGGACCAGCTCCAACAGATGGAAGAACAGTGAGCAGAGGGCTGGCTCAAAGCCTCTGCACTGTGTTCTTTGATGAAGTGTTGATATGTACAGTCGCCATCTGTTGAGGACCTTGCACGCCAGTGCGCGCGCTTTTCGTCTCTCTGGGGGCCGCCCCCCTGCATGATTTACATGTGGATAGGATTGGGGTGCATGCGGGTTGTGCGTAGCTGCTTTCGCCGGAGCTGAGGACTCCCATGCCTTAGACAAAGGGCGCTGCATAGCAGTCGGTCCTCATCTCCAACCACAAACACTGACAACGGTCATTGATGGGTTGGGCCGTTTCGGAGGCGAAGCAGAAGAAGGAGTTTTTATCACTTTCTGTGGGTTTCTCCTTCTCGAGGTGTACTATGATGCATGTGTTGCATATATGAGTGACAATGGTCTGTGAGGCATTGATGTGTCACCCTGCATTGATGGAATGGGTGCTGCTCGGAGCTCAGCACTCGAAGGGAGGGAAATGTTGCAGGGTGCCTGAAATGGCACATCAGTCATGAGTGCATGTATGTGGGTGAAAAAGTGGTCCCGTGTGTACACGCTGCAATGGTGTATCGCTGCGCTGATGAAGGGAGGGAAGATCCGTCTCCATGCTTTCGTTCATCAGCGCATGCCACTCTCTCGCATATGTTTGTGTTGTGTTTGCTTTGCTTTTTGCCATCTTGTGCATGTGTTGTGACGTGTGCATGTGTGTGCTGGTGTGTCGCGATGAGTTGGGGGGCCAGTCTTCGTAAAACAGACTCTAGCGGCCGGGGGAGACAAAACGGCTCGGAAGGGGCGAGCCAAAGCGACAGAACGCCTGAGCGAGCTCTTCTTTTGCCATTGCGCCTCCCCTTATTCTGACTGGCGGACTTCTGTGTTGTTTCGTTTCTTTGTTTGCGGCTTGAATAAGCATTGGGCAGTCCTTCCCAGCATCCCTGTGTGTGTGTGGACGTCCACCTTGATTGACTCTGCACCTCAGACCCACACTCGACAAGAAGTCTTGTATCCCTCACTTCACATCACATCACATCCTCCCACAGCATTCTCCACTAAGACCCGCTCGCTGAGAGAGTCGACAGACACGAAGCAGCGCGAGCACCGCAACAAAAGACAGATAGACAGATAGACAGAAAGACAGACTGAAAGATAGAAAGACACACAGAAAGACACGCAGAAAGACAAAAAAACTGAAAGACACACACAAAGGCAGAAAAAAGGGATGGGTCGTGTGTGGCGTCCATCGCGCTTTATACGTCAGTAAAAAGGACAACTTGCGTCGCAGGAAAGCGCGTCAGTGGATGCGTTGAAGTGCTTTAAAGTGAATGCGTCATTGTGTCCCACGCGCTTGTTGCTCTCTCATCTCTTTAGCTACGTTTGAACCGTGCAGGCTTCTTTTGATCATTCACTGTGCATGCTGCTCGCACAACAGCAACACGTATGAATACATATACATCCACTGCTCCCTCTCTTGCTTGTGTACTGTCTTGCGTTTGACATCACACCCACCCGCACACAACGCAGGCGCCACACAATGTTCGGGAGGGTTCGGTTCGGTTCGACAAGGGCTCCTGGTGGATGATACATTGTTTTGGTTCGGTTCACTGGTGGATGAGACATTGTTTTGGTTCGGTTCGGTTCAGTTCGGTTCGGTTCGACAAGGGCTCCTGGTGGATGATACATTGTTTTAGTTCGGTTCGGTTCGGTTCGGTTCGACAAGGGCTCCTGGTGGATGAGACATTCTTTTGGTTCGGTTCGGTTCAGTTCAGTTCAGTTCGACGGTGTCTCCTGGTGGATGACAAGTGATTTGGGTTCGGTTCGGTTCGGCATGGCTCAGGGTCTAGGGTTTAAGTTTAGGGTTTCATCGCGACTCTCGACAGAAAGTCAAGCTCGCACCGGGGGCCATGAGGTTTTTCACCTTGCGAGCTTTTCGCCTCGTTCTCGGTTCTGACGGCATTTTCGGTTCGGTTCGGTTCGATTAGGGCTTCAGGGGTGCCCTGGCTTTCATATGAAAAGGTTTGGTTCAGTTTGACACGGTCAAAAAAAAGGTTCAGCTGGGAGCCGGGCAGCGTTCAACCTTGCAGAAGTGAATGAGACCTTTTTGTGTGGTTCAAGCTGTTTCAGTGACCGTTGTCGTCTTGTGTGGCGACTTGTGGCTCGAGAAACTTGTGGATATGTGCTCAGTCGCCTGTCAAAATACGCCGGAAGATGTCCAGAGAGTACCTCAGTTTCTCACTGATTTCGCATCGTCAACGCACGTTCGACTTGCGCCTGCATCTGCGTAGGCCACAGACGTGTAGAGCAATTACGTACGGTCATCTTTGCACTGATTGTCAATGATTTATCGTATTGCGTTCGCAGGATATCGGTCAGATAGGTGAAGATGAAGCCCACACAACCACACAACCGTGCGCTGCAGATCTGGATGCGTGTGTGTGTGTGTGTCTGTCTGTGTCTGTGTCTGTGTCTGTGTCTGTGTCTGTGTCTGTGTCTGTGTGGTGTCTTTCAGCGTTACACACACAGACAAGTGCTCTGACGTGTCCTCGATGCTGAAAGGCATGGATTAAACTGGTACCAGGCTGGTCGAAGCCTGGGATGGCAAAGACCATGCTCTCAAGCTGGTCGGCGAGGTGACGAACGCCTTTGAGAACATGGCAACGCTCACCATGTCCTGCTTGCCAGGCTCCGCCAGACTTAGACATACAAAACACAAGCAGACAAGACGGCAACTCGAGCTACTCACTGCAGACACAAGCCTGCATCATGTGCACGTAGCGAAACAGAGACACTTTAAGCTTTCTGTTGCAGGGTGCATGAGATGACAGGTTAATGATGTGTATGCGAGTGAACAAAGGGGTTTCCCGTGCGCATGTCGTGATGTATACCGCTGCGCTGATGAAGGGAGGGAAGACTCTGGGCCGCCGTTGTCGTTCCATCCATCAGTGCGCGGCCTTCCTGCCACTGTTGCTTCCCTCGTTGGTGCGTTTGGCATAAAAGTGGAAGGACACGGCTCTCCAGAGCCATCCTCCCACATGCACGCGAGTGCTAGGGTAGGGAGAAACGGAAGCAGTCTAAGCTCGCAGAAAGGCGATGTGGATTTCCACATCGCTCAATGTAGGGTTTAAACCCTGACCCTAGGGGGGTCGAGCGAGCTCGGCAGATTTTCGGCGTCAAACTTGCCAATCTTCGACAAACGAGCGTTCTTTCGTTTGTTTTCCCTTCCAGTGATCATTCTAGTCATTCCTTGTTGTTCTCATCACGATTGGTGGCCATCCCAGTAATCCCGGGCGAGATCTGATAGTGATCTTGCCTCTCACCTTTCTGCTTCCCCTCCAGCACTCCCGTTGTTCCAAACGTCGACCTTCCCTGGCGACTCTCAAGACGAGAGAGAGAGAGTCGATGCGAATTCTGCGTGGCTGCCGACGCGCCTCACTGATACTGTGATTGACATCGCGTGCGTGTTCGTGTGCGTGACACTGTGTGTGTAGCGTGTGGACAGACCTCTGTGTGTTACAAGTGAAAGCCTCTTCTTCGTGTCTCCAAATCGTCAACCAACGGACAATCACTTCACATTTCGTTCTCCACTAGGCACAGCTCGTCTCAAAGACAGCTCATACACAGGCGGCGAGCATTTTCTGGTGCATCTGCCGTGAAGCAACTCGGAGAAGTCCGTGAAGTGACACTTGAGACACTATCATGGCGAGGACACGAAGCGGTCTGAGCACGGAATCAGCACCTCCCGCACGGGCGGAGAGCGCATTGACACGAAAGCGTGCGCTGCAGGTGCTGAAGCGTGGCAAGAAAGCCATGAAGAGACAGACACGGCGTGCGGCGAATGCACGGCGTGAAGGAGACGCTGATGTCTCACCAACATACACTCGCAGAGGGGACACCACCGACATCGTGGTGCTGCCAGATGAAGGACCTGCACTGACACACCAAGCAAGCAGTTCTCATCCAAGCCAGACGCCGTCGCAGGCAGAGTTGAGTGAGCTGCCGTCGAAGCTAGATGCCTGGACACGAAACGACCTACAGAAACCATCGGTGTCCATCCAGTCGTTTGATGGAGGCGCAGAGCATACTGTGGAGGCATTCATTGATGAAGTCAGGGCGGCTGAGAACATGTACCATTTGAAAGGAGGCCAGATACTTCCATTCATCATGAGCGCCTTACGGGGCACTGCACGCACTCGCGTCACTCGATGGATGAGCACACAGGCAGGATGGGGAGACAACAGCCAAGCCGTACAGCTGGAGACGCTCTTGGACTTCTTGGCTCGAGAGTTTGGCCAGAAACAGGCACAGACAATCGCCGTAGCTGAGCAAATGAAGACATGGAAGCAGAAGCCCGATCAATCGTTTCAAGATGCGTTCAATGAGTTCAACGACATCTACCAGAAGGCACGCACGCACAAATCGGAAAGAGAGGCAGTCGAGTTATTCATCGATGGCCTGCTACGTAGACTAAAAGAAGAAATATACCGCAAAGACGACGACCCCCACACATTCAGCGCCGTGAAGGAGCTCGGATTGAGTGCAGAGGTCTGGCTGTTGCGGACACGCAAGCGCGGCAATGGCCACGGTGACGACGATGGCGAGAGCGATGCCGAGAGGACAAGATCGTCGAAACGTGCACGATTTGAGATCGGTGCGGTCGGTGGGACACCTGCCGATGGCATCGACAAGCAGAAAGAGACGGAGAGCCGGGACTCTCTCACTGCATCCATTAATGAGCTCAAGGCGGAAGTGGCTGACCTGAAGGGACAACGCGATGCGTCGGGCAGACACAGAAGAGAAGAGAGAGCAGCGACACAAGACCCAGACAAGAGGACTAATAAGTGGGCAGGAAAGTTCCCAGGCAGATGTCTCTACTGCGGCATCTATGGACACAAGTGGGCCCGATGTAGAAAGCGACCGAAGGGATGGACACCTTCCCCTGAGCAAATGCGAGGAGCGACACTAACAGGGTCAAACACTGTTCAAGCTAGAGCGCTCCCTCCTCCTGACCCCCCGCAGCTGGGAAACGGATGAGTCCTCCGCTTCAGGGCGGGCGAGAGGACACAGCACCGGCAGACGACGCCCTACATGCGCATTCTTTGATGAAGAGCTCATTTTTGAAGGAGACAGGCTCGGTTGACGCTCTGAGTGTACAGGCACAGAGGAAACCCCATTCCAATATAGTTGTCGACATTGTTGATACGAGAGATACTGACCACACGTTTATCCCGGCGGCTGGGCCAAGGGATTGCCTGGGGGACGCAGACAGATGCGGACTGGGCGAGAACTTGCAGTGCAGGTCGGTAGGTCCTTGGGGTGCATCGGCGAAGCGACAGTGCATGACGGCACGCCCTGGTGCATCAGCGGACATTGGTAATGACAGTCGGTTGGCGCGAGTCTCACATAAGGGCTACGACTCGGATACTGCCGGTGGTGAGTGGGCATCCACCGAGACAACTGACGAAGGGCTGGAGCTGGTCGGGGCTAGCTCCGCCAAAAACCCGATGGCGGCAGACGAGAAGACGGGACGCCTTCTTCCTCGGATGTCGTCGATTACGGTAGGCGAAGAGAGGGGACGCCTTTTTCTTCGCATTCCGTCGGTGTAGCAGCACTGGGCCCACCAGTGGCTGATAAGAGAGAGAGTGGTCAGGGAGTCTCTGCGAATATCAATGCAGTCTGTGGTGGAAGCAATAGGGCTCCTACAGATGCACGAAAGCAGGAGGCGAACCACAGTGAGCTTTTGCGAACTGTACGCTGGCAGACATATGTGCTGATGAGGGTGAATGGGGTATTATGTGAGGTGCTTGTTGATACGGGCGCTGACCTCAGTGTGATGAGCCGACGGATGCTGAGGAAGCTGCATGAGGAGGGCAACGGAGAGATAGTCATGAAGCCAATCACTGGGGTGAAGTTGAGCATGCTGCACTACGGTGATGTAGCGATCGATAGCGCCGCTCAAATCGCCCTCTTGCCTGAAGGAGTGGCAACAGATAAGGGGAGACAGACTATGAGACCTATCATCGCTGACTTTTGTGTCATCGACGATCCCAAAACTATCGTCTTACTTGGAGGAAAGGCGATGCGAGAGGAAAGGGTCATTGTAGATTATCAAATCGGCAAAGTACGTGTGACCTCGAGACAGGAATGGCCGCCTATGAGCATCCATGAGCCATACGCACACGACACAGATGGCGTGAGTGTAACAGCTATAGGTTTTGTAAGATCAAGCTCACCCGGACAGGAACGAAGGAAGCCGAAAACTCAGGTCGTCGTCACAGCCAAGACACCCATACCAGCGGGCAAGGAGACATGGGTGCGAGCGCGATTGAGTGGACCTGAAGGACAAATAGGAGAGGTTGGGCGTTTGTTAGAGCATCCAGGGCTCACACACCACCGAGGAGCTTACATTCGGGTAGAGAAGGATGTGATGGAGGTGACGACAGGCCGTCGTGTATACGTGAAGCTCTACAATCTTTCGGCAAAGAGAGTCATCCTACCAAGGAACCATGTGTTGGGCTGGTTCGTCGCATTCACGGGCCTTGAGGATGCGATCTCCTTATCGCAGCCACCTATGAATGAGACACGGCATATCGCGGCAGCCAAGCTGGCAGAAACTGACCTTGTACCTGCTGAATTCGATCGAGAGCGACTTGACCACCTTATGGGGACAACGCCAGAGACAGAGGACGTCCGCGGCTACCCAAATGCGGACGGCATCGAGCATGAGATACAGATCGGCAAAGGCCTGACAGACCAACAGAAGAGACGGGCAGCTCAGGTGATCAAAGACGTACAAGGGACAGGACGAGACAAGACTGACCTTGGCCATGTCGATCCGTCTTTTGGTGTCCATCGAATCAACATTAGTGGCATCCCTCCATACATGAAGCCACGGACGTTGGCACG
>CDMY01000748.1:253535-269328 GCA_001179505.1 Vitrella brassicaformis | reverse complement strand
CCACCCTGCAAAGGGTAGCGGATACACATGCGATCACAGAAGTCATCACATGACGTGCACGGCTGTCCTGAGCGTATCATGACGGATGCCGTTAGATCGAATGCATTTGTCTCATCCTGGCGAGGCCTTTCGTCGTCTTCATCAACGTCGATCATCAACCTGTAGATGTGACATCCATATGGAAGCCATCCCAATGACTGAATGACAGCCCCAACTCATAATGCGCACTCACTACCGACCTGTGTGGGCCCATCGATGCGTCCATCGCTGCGCCTGATGTGTGGGCCCGTCAAGGGGTAGGAAGCGAGTCATGCACCGCCCGCATGAACTCGCGTATGAACGTATCTGGCCTCGGGGGAGGCGTCTATCACACGCTCGTTCTCTTCATTCTTCTCAAGACGACCCGCATGACAGAGTAAAGAAGAAGGAACAGCCACGGTGAATGCATTGTCGTTTGCCTGTCCTCCCCCCTTCTCCAACAATCGCCTGCGAGCTTAGCCGTCATTGCGAGCTGGAAACAGATCTGAGTGTCTCCCACGACGCTTTGCTTCTTGGCTTTATCTGCCATCGTCAGCGCGGAGGCGTTCCAGGTAAGCCGCCATGCAAGAGAGATCTGAAAAGATCTGACTGCAGATCATCTCTCTCCCTGTGCGCTGTTCGTGTGCCCGTGGTTGCAGCAGGGGCCCCTCCCATCTCTGCTTGAGCGCACCGGCAGCAATGCACACAAGCAACGGGTCAGCACCGACACACATCTACAGGCAGACAACACGGACATGATGTATTCGCTTCCATCATCTCTTCTGTTCTTTGTGTGTGCAGTCGTCCCAGCCCACCACAATGCTCGTGGCCAGAGATCCTTCAACAGCATCTCGTAAGCAAGAAACAATCTGAGTGTGCCTGTGCGTCACGCACGGGACCTGTGGATTGTCCCTCTCTGTGCAGCCGATGATAGGTTGAAGAATGCTTTGTTCCAGCGAGAGGTCATGTACAAGCAGCTGCAGGATGAGCTCAAGAAGGCAGCCAGCAAGGCACAGGCGGCCCCGGCAGCACCACCCGCCACACCTGCCGCTGTGCCCAAGCAGGAGGTGGCAAAGGAAGACGACAGGTCAGTCAGTGGTGCAGTGGAGTGACGGTCAAGTACGGTCACGTCATCCTCAACCGAGAGGAATCGCATACAGAGCAGTACCGCATAGCAGGTCAGGCACCACCCACTCTGCACAACCACACGACCATGGCATCCATCTGTGTCTTCCCTTGGCTTACATTCAGCTGACTGTAGCGATGACTTTGGTGTACGGCTACGGACCGAAGTATCCCGTCAAGCCTCCGGACGAGCCGGAAGGAGTCGATCGCAGCAACCTGACTGTGAGCATCCATGACACACACACGGGGCTCAACGGACGGACAGGCAGAGAGCCTCAATGTCCTGTCGCTCTTTCTGATCTGTGTGTGTCTTGTCATTGTGTGTGCATCCGACAGACGGATTGTTTCGGTTCCATGAGCGGCAGCGGCAGCCCAAGGGCCACACGCTGGCTCGCCAGGGCCATCCGAGCCTGATGTCGAATAGCCTGGCGACCAACCTGCTGCCGACTACCAACGACCAGGCCGTGAGAGCGCCTCGCCACAAGCCATACACGCTGCTGCCTGAGGTCAGCTACGTCATAAACGACCCTCTCCATGCATGCGCTCCACGCACACTGGATGTGATCAGGCCATGCGACAGCCCGGTGACGAGCGAGTATTGCTGGGACATGGAGCAGTGCTCTGGCCCGTCGGACACCAAGAAGCCGAGACTCCTACCACACCAGCAGACGGCTGATGCATACGTGAAGCAGTACATATCGGGCTGTGTTGGAGCATTCAAATCGCAAGAGCCTTCAGGAGATCACGCGCACGGCAATGGGCATGACGCGGGGCTGCACGGTGTATGCGGGGGAGTCGGCTGATGGGGTGCTGGCAATGGTAATGCATGTCTGCACGGACAGACCAGGCCAGGCCGCTATTCATGCAGGTATCGTTTTCTGTTTCGTGTTTGTTTGTATGCGTGATTCGGCAGGCTGTTTGTGGGGCGACGCGGGTGTATTGGTGTCATGCCAGCCGGCAGGCGATCGAGCGTGGGCCGGGGCTCTTCCTTCTGAGCCATTCCTACGTATCCCTGCAGAAGAAACTGACCAAACTGATCGTCGACAACCAGGTCGGCCACACCAACAGATGGGCGGGGATGGATATCTGTTGTCATCCTGTCTGTCTGTCTCCTTGTTGGGTGTAGGTCCTTCATCTCGTCAATCTGAAGGACGACCATCCCAACAACCAGCTTGGCCAGCACGGTGTGAGGCCCGGCCCAAGCTGGTCTTCTCCGCCCCCGTCATGGGCTTCTTCTGGAACAACTATCAGATGAGTGAGCCTCCGACCACCACCGTGCTGCTGGCTCTGCCGGGCAGCACCAAGCCCAAGAGCGCCCCCAAACATGGCGTCAAACGCAAATTGGTCAGATGAGAGCACGTGGGAATGTGCATGGGAGGGCGTCAGATGCATCAGCGATTGACATGTTTGGCTGCAGGCACCTCCGCAGCGAGGATCAATCCGTGCGCACCAACACTCGGAGGGCAGCGAGGTGATGGCGTATGGTGGCGGTGGTGAGGAGGACGATGAGGAAGAGCCCGTGATGGGCACCAAGCGGCCGCGCAACAACCACACGACCATGGCACCCACCGTCACAGGAGCCAAAGGGGGCAAGAGGGGCGGAGGGGTCGGCGGTGGTGGTGGTGGGGGCAACAGAGGAGGGAGGAACCGTGGTGGGGGGGGCAACAGAGGAGGGAAGGGTAGGGTGGCCGCCGCCGCCGCCGCAGCAGCAGCATCAGCATCAGCATCAGCGGCAGCGGCAGCAGCAGCTGCTGATCGTGATGAGCAGATGATGGATGAGGAGGACGAGGAGATGATCGACTGACGAGAGAGATGGTTGTACATATGATGTGAATCAGACTCCTTCATCTTTCGTGAGGTTCGTTGACTCATCGCATGTATTCATGTGTGTTCCTCAAGGAATGACTGTGCGTCCAGACTCCAAAGTCCGTTTTACGTTGAGAAAAAGTCCGTTTGCGAAGATAACGAATTGCGGCTGCTTGCCGCTGCCACTTGCAGGAAGAGTGGGAGGGGCGGGAGAGGCTGAGGTGGGCGGGGTGCGAGGGAAACCAGCCGAAATAGAAAAAACTGAAGATGAAAAACACGGCAGCTGGTGACGTCTCCCGACCAGAATTCTCGCCAATTTCACAAACCAAGCCACCGGTTGGTGCGGGTGACGTCGGCAGCAGCACTGCAGGTGTGGGGGGTAAATCCCGTGCTGTCGACTGCCCTCGCTGGCAACAGAAGACAAGCAAATGTGCACAAAAGCCATGTCTCTCTTCACACATTGAGCATTAATCGTACCTGAAACAAACACCGACGATGGGAGCGACGCGGTGGGCAGACAGACTGCACCCGTGGATCCTTGGCCAGGAGCGGCTGGGCCGGCTGGCTGATGCCGCGATAAGGGCGGGCGGACGGGCGGCGAGGCGGCTGGTTGCCGGTGCCACCCAGAGGAAGGGAGAGAGGGGCGAGAGAGGCTGAGGCGGGTGGAATGGGCGGGAAACCAGCCAGAAAAGGGAAAAGCTGAAGGAGATGACGCCCGATGAGCTGGAAAACAATGCAGGAGAACACGGCGCTTGAACGACGTCTCCGTCTCCTGGTTTGCAAAGTACTAAGCTGGCGCCTTGTGCTGGTGGCGTCGGACACAGTGCACGTGTGGGAAGACAACTCACAGTGTTGTATGACCACTGTCGGTCTCTCTCTCTCTCTCTCTGTTGTATGTGTGCAGCTATCGAGTGGCCTTGTCTGTCGGCGGCATTGAGCTCTCTCTGCGTGCCGAGAACCTCCGCCTCACTGCTATTGATGGACAATCTGCTAAGCAGCTGATCAGCTGATCAGCCAAATGGCAACACTTTTTCACTTCTGAGCGACTGACTGACTGACTGGCTGACTTTTTTCTGCGTTGTTCTGGGCGGCTTTGAGTGCCGAGAGCGTCTGTATGTGTGACATACTTACCCAGGGGGCTGACCTGTGTGTGTGTGTGTGTGTATCATGTGAGGGAGACGCAGGTATGATGGCTACCAATCGTGCCTCCCCCTGGTGCTTGGCTGTCTCTCTGCGTGCTCTCGGTACCTATCCCTTCCTCGCGTCGTGCGTATGCGCGTGTGTCGAGGACGTGTTGGCCCATCGCACAGACGAGCGGGGGACTGCACCCATGCGTATCAACAATAAACGAGCAATGTACAGAGCAGCGCGACATAAGACGTTTGTTGGGTCAGAGTCCGACCATCGAACTACCTGACTCAGTCAGTATAGGCCATCCATTCCATCACTCTCATCCCCCATGCAGCCAGCACCCTGACTCAAAAACCAGTCCAGCCCCTGTCTGGACAGCTACTGGCCTTGCGAGTGACTGTCCGCCAGCCCGCCCGCCCGCCACTGATGTGAGTGATACGGTAGTCACTCACTGTCTGTCTGTTCGTCTGTCAGTCTGGAAATCTTGCCTTGTTCTATCTGGCGGGCAGCAGAGCCCTCTCGCTACTACTGTCGGCAGGCTTACTCTGCTGCTTCCTACACCTGACTGACCGCTCCGTGTGCACGTGTGTGTCGGTGGTGATAGCTCCTCGTCATCAAGGGGTCCGTCAGTGGCAGCGGGGACCTCAGCTGAGGGAGAAATGCACGACAGGACGGACCTGAAGGTGTCACTCAAATACCTGCACGCACACACGCAGGCAGCCAGGGGCTCACGGTGGGCGACTGACTGACTGAGGCAGCAAAGGCACTCCGGCCAGACCCACACACACACTCACCGTTTTAGTCTGTTGTGTGGTAGTCGTGCAGCAGCTGCAGCCTCCCTCTCAAGGAGCTCGACGGCCGCGCAGCTGTGGTACACAACGGCCAGGTCGTCCAATGCAACTTTCTGCGCATCGCTCAGAGCTGCGGCAGACAGGCATAGCATAGCATACCCAGCCGGGCAGTCAGAAAGCGGGGAATAATCTGTGTTGATAATGTTGTGTGTGAGGTGAATGGTGCTGCGTGGCTGCCTCCTCCGCTCACTCACTGGCACGCTCTGATGCACACACGCAGACAGGCAGGGGGGCAGGCATTCACTGGGTGGACGTGGATACCTGGGAATTCCGTACACTGCTTCAGCACGGCCTCCTTCTCTTCCTCCTGCACGCATGACAGAGCACACACACACATCCATCCATGTGCTCTGTTCGGATGCGTGCCCTCGATGGTCTGTCTGGTCTGCTGTGGGTTGCTCACCGTCATGGAACGCCATATGGGCAGGGTGGCTGCGGTCAAAAGAGAGAGGAGAGAGTCCGTCAAGTCCGTCAAACATAGAGTCAGTCAGTCACCCTCACTCTCCCCTGTGTGGCTGCCTGCGGTGCGCACCGTTGACGGTATCACAGAACTTCCTTTCCCCTTCGTCCACCGGCCTGATATTGTGCACTCGTTCGTACACCTGGTCTGGTCCCAGCTGCGGCTGCGGTGGCGGACGGAACATAGTCAACACCTTTTCGATCCACATTAATTCCCACGATGAGATGAGTACATGTGTGGCCTTCCTGTGAGCCTCTCTGCTGCGATCTTTGCGTTTTCCTTTCGCACGTCTAAGCTCGCGTTTGCCGATCGGTGCCCTTCTTTTCCCTCCCCTCTCTCCTCTCTCCCGAGGTGTCCTCTGCATGTGCCGACAGCGAATGGGGAGATTGCTTTGTCGGTGTGTGTGTGCAGGTGTTTGGCTCCCAAGATTGACGTGTAGAATCGTCAGCAGCAGCAATAATTCACCATCCACACATCCAACCGCGACGTTTGTACACACACGCACCGCGCACGCAAGATGCACATGTGCACATCATGATGCACACGTCTGTCAGCAGATGCCTCCAAGATGTGTCTGATTTTCTTTTCTGTCTGTCTGTATGTGCGGTACATGCAGCAAGTGACATGGCAGCCACTGCGGCGCGTCCGACACTGCTACAAGGAGCGGACGCGACGGCGTTTCTGGACGGATTGGGAGACGCAGACGAGCCGGGAGCCTCATGGCTTGGGTGCCCCATCAATGGACCATCGGCGCCAGGGTAGGTCGATGGAGGAGGAAAGTTAGTGAGCCACAGCCCATCTCTAGAGCCCATCCTTGCTCTTGCCTGTGGTGTTCTCTGTGCAGAATACGTCGACTGTGATCCTGTGCGTTGTGATGCTGATCGGGGCGGTGGTGTTGGGCTACAAGGGCGGCCAGTTCTGGAAGAGCTTTGTGGAGATTGCTGCGAGAGGGACATTCATTCGACTGTCCGGGGTCATCGCACACTACATCGGCGCCTTACTTCACTGTAGGCGCGGGACACATAAGGGAAGAGGCAGGGGAAAGAGGTCAACATCGTATCTTCTACAGGCATCGAATCCAGGATCAGACAGACAAACGAATACCAGATGTTCCACTCGGATCTTGGTATGTATTGAGGAATGAGGGTATCTTGTACTGTGCTTTTATTTGAGTTTGTGTGCGATACAGAGGAGGACTCAGTAGACTGGGTGCTCCACCTAGCGGCCCAGGTGATAATGGTGGAGAGACAGGTGATGATCCGTTACGATGAAGCTGCGGTAAGTCACCCTCCCTCCTTCTCGGGCTGCTGTTGAGTTGTCTTCTTCTTCTTTCAGAAGCGACTGAGTGCCGCGAATTTCTGTTTGGTGCCGCTTTGCTGGCTGGTTGGTTGGATATTTTCTGAGATCAAGTGGGACGGTCCCAGCCACTGGGTGCCAGGGGTCGTGTCCGATTGGCTGTATTGGTTCATACCTGTGATGGTGGGCGAGTTTCTCTACAACTACATCTATGCACTGTATATATATTTCATGATAGGCGACCCTTATCGATAGGTAAGAGCCAGGGTGTTGACGTGACTGAGCGAGGATCGATACTGACTTACCTCGGGGGCTGAGTTGACCTGTGTATATATACGTGTCGTATATGTAGGGAGACGGAGCCCTCTCGACGAGTGCTTAGCTGTATCAATGATTGCTCTCTGACCATGCTTTCCTTGCATAGCCAGACCTATGAGCCCCCTGACTATGGCTGGACGTCCTTCGGTGTGTTCATGTACAGGACAATAAGACACACCGACGCACAGCTCGTCGTCATAGGACAGACAGGCTTATGTCTTTGTCTCGTATCACAATGACACGCCAGACTGATGTGATATTTGCCGTTGACACGTCTGAGTGTGATGCATGACGGACCCTTCTGACGCTCATCAAGCAAATGGTGGAAATAATTGTCTTGTGCGCATGATTGATTGACAACGACTCAGACAACAGTCTGGATGGCGCGGCACGCAACTCGCCAATCAAGGGCGGCAAAACGCCCCTGCACACCACAGAGTGAGCCTCAATCATGTGCAGCGTCGCCCCACCGGTCGGTCTCTGGGCGCATCGTTCGTGATGAGCCGAAAGGACGACCGCAGGCCAGGACACACACAAAGAGGAGCCCACAATGGCACGAGCAGCACGACGAACTCGTGTATGAGGTCACATGGCTGTCTCTCTCTCTGTCGAACAATTAGTTACTGACGCTTTGCGGACCGTACACATATCACAGACAGAAAGCGACTCACGACCGTCTGTATACAACAAGCCGTCCATCGACCACCCAGCACCCCTGTGCCGACACCACATCTACACAGACAGCTGTGGCTGGCCGGTCCCTCCCTCCCTCCCTCCCCCTCCCACTTACTGACTGAGCGGCCCAAAAAATAAAGGACAATGGGCCCGGCCCTCTCATCACGGCTGAGAAGTGAGCACAAGACGGACGACATGTGCATTGCATTGGGTGGGTGTGTATGCCCCGAGAGAGCAAAATGCGGGTCAAAACTTGGGAGTGTCACGTGTACAGGTGAGCCAGCGAGATATGTATGTATGTACACCGAACAGACAGACAGACAGGCAGACAGGCCCCTCCCTCCCTCCCTCCCTCCCTCTCCCCCTCTCCCCCTCTCTCTGTCGTCTCTCAATGGTGTCGGCTCCCCGCCGACAGTGTACAGCACAGAATGATCACAAAGCAGCCCACACAGCTGAGTACGGGCGGTGGTTCGTTGAGCACCAGCATCTGCAGTATCAGCGTGAAGAGAATGTCCAGCGTCCTCAGCAGCGACGCAACGCTCGCCTTGATCCGCTGCGCCCCCAGATTCAGGAAGAGCTGCCCAATAGTGGCAAAGGTCCCGATACACAGCGTGTAGACCATCACTACCCAGGTCCACCGCGCCCGAGTGTCCTCCCAAGGCCAGTGGCCCTGGATCAGCAAGAAGATCGGCATCAAGGCGATGCCGGCCGAGGCGAAGGCATTCACAAGCTGCAGGTAATGAGCCCGGAGACCGATCTTGCGGATAAAGCAGAAGGTGAGTCCCTGGCAGAAGGCACCGAACAGGGCGCACACGATGCCCACGATCTGGTCTGCTCGGTCGGTGGGCGTGCCGGGGCTGCCAGCAGCCCCCGATTCGCCGATGGACGACAGAGCCACGCCAAAGATGGCACCGATACCATAGAGCGCCTCGGCCAAGCCATAAGGCTCCTTGATCAGCAGACGGGACGTGATGCCTGTGAGCAGGGCGGGACACACACACTCATTCATGCGATCGATCTCCGTGTGTGTGTGTGTGTTCTCTTGTGTCAGTACTGACCGGCGAAAAACGGTGCAGTGAAGTAGAGGATGGTCGCGTATGCGAGGCTGAGCTTCGTCAGGGCCACGTAGTAGCACGACACCCCGATGCAGTCCACGACACCGCGCAGTATCACCCAATACCTGACAATCCATCCACACACCGGACCACACACGCACACAGATAAGGGCTCTTCCGCCTTTGCTGTGGCGTGGGTATCTATCTGATCTGACCTTAGGTGCGGCATCCGCCTGGTCGGCGGCGGCAGAATGGGTTTGTCGAGCGGCTGGTGCGGCAGAGTGCCAAGCTTGATCCACACCAGCGTCACAAGGAACTGGAAACAACACCGCAGGAACATCGTCTCGGCAGAACCTGACAATCCATCCACACACACACACGCACACACGCGACAGTGGCCAAACACACGCTCGGGCCTCTGAGGCGCTTGATGCCGTTGTTGTCTCACCGATGTGCGCGAGGGCGTTGAGTTTGACGAATAGAGACATGGTGGCGAAGCATGCAGTCGACAGGACGCACATGGTGAGCCCCACCACTGCCGCCCGCCTGATCTCCCCCGGGCTCAGGAGGGTCAGCGGGTCAGCAGGAGTAGCTCGATACCCCTACAAGCGCCACGCCCACATCCACACATCCACACAAACAACAAAATCCTCAGTGCGAGACAACGCCGCATTGAGTCTTTCTTTCTGTCCATGCAGGCAGGCAGTCAGGCGTTCTACCTTACCTGTATCTGCGCCACGGCCCTCCGTGAGTCCGACACGCCCAACGCATCCAATGAGGAATACCGCCGTACGTCCGTCACATCGCCCCCGTCCAGCGAATGGTATGCGTCCCCGAGGTCGTCCCACTGATACTGGTGGTAGCTGGAGAAGTCGCTCATGTCCCCGCCCGAGGCCGTGCTCGCCAGGAGGCTGGTGTCCTGCTCGTTGGTGACCTCTCGGATGAGGTAGTCGTTGTACTCGCCCAGGATGAGCTGGTCGACCGACGACAGACGGCCCATCGCAGGCCTGTCCCGACCGGCCGGGGGTTTTGCCACGACGGGGGGCATGGACATATGGCGGCCAGATGCACCGCCACCATGGTCCAACAGTGGGCCGCCGACGTCCTAGAGTCACATACCCCGCAGACACACACACGCAGAGGAGAGATGTGGCGTGCGTGTTTCAGGGAGGGTGTGCTCCCTCCCCTCTGCTCACCACAGTGTGGTGTGCCTGGGCTTGTGCTTGTGCCTGGTGCCTCTTCTCAAGCCTCCCGGTGTCAACGACATTCTCCAAGAGCGTGGTGGAGAGGGATTGCGGCGCTACCGGGCCTAAAGGGGCGGACAGCGTCCTCATGCTGCTGGCCAGGCCTCGAGTTGAGGCGGAAACCGCCTCCCCATGGGCCGGACTCGTTGAACTATCTTGCGCAGTCGTTTTGTCAGACTGCTGCAGAGGCATGGCACCAACGGTGTCAGGTGTGCAGAGGGATGTGGTGTTGTCCTTCTCCTTCAAGGTGAGGATTCTCTGCGAGCTCAGGGAGTCTGCCATCTTAGCTCGCAAGCGAAAACCGGCAAGGAAGGTCCTGGACACGCACGTGCGCCACCAAGGTGAGAGGGACACGTATGGGAAGAGATGGCGTGAAGAAAGTGGAGAGATCAGTAGTTTGTGCCTTCCGAGGCAGCCAGATAGTGACTGGAGGGTCGGACAGGCGGCAGGCACGGGGGGAGGGAGGGATTGCTCGTAGGGAGGTGGGAGTGTGTTGCTGCGAGAAGGGCAGGCAGGAAGGACAGGGAGGGAGGGAGGCTGTGTGTGCGCTGAGCAGTCGCAGACGCCGACGATGAACATCATCCCTTTCTGTGTGTGTGCGCCAGATGGTTCGCATCAGCGTGTTGAACGACTGCCTCAAGTCGATTGTCAACGCCGAGCGGAGGGGGCGAAGACAGGTATGTGACGCACAGACACCACACGACATCCTGGCTATGTCTGTCTGTCTGTCTGTGTGGCTGTTGCTCGGTTGGTCAGGTGTTGATCCGTCCCGCCTCCAAGGTCATTGTCAAGTTCCTCAAGTGCATGCAGAAGAGAGGTGCGCTCCACACCACACAACGACGGACACCAACTCTAACACAGACAGACTCACGATGGATGGATGGATGTGTCAACACGTTTGTTCCATTCTCTCTTGGCCACCTACCCAGGTTACATCGGCGACTTTGAGATCGTCGACGACCACCGGAGCGGCAAGATCGTGGTGGACCTGCTGGGGCGGATCAACAAGTGCGCCGTCATCTCGCCGCGATACGACATCCGGCTGGGCGACATCGAGCAGATCTGCGAGAACCTCCTGCCCTCCAGGCAGTTTGGCCACCTGGTGCTCACCACCTCTGACGGCATACTCGACCATGAGGTCAGTCAGTCGGACAGTTTGATGGCAGGCAGCAGATCAAATCAGCCACTTCTTACGGACCATCGATCTGCTCATCGTGCTGTGTATGGTGTGGTGTGATGATGTTATGTGCTTGTAGGAGGCTCGTCGGAAGCATGTTGGCGGCAAGCTGCTCGGCTTCTTCTTCTGAGCATATGAGGCTGGAGGGGCTGTGGTTGTGATGGCTGGCTGGCTTGCCTCTCGTGTGGTGTGATGGAACGGATGGACAGGGCTTTTGCGCACAGACTTCATGTGTGCGTGTGTGTTGTGTGGTGAGATGACCTTTTACACGCCTTGCCTGCCTGCGTCATCGTGTGTGGCGCGTGGGTGTTGGCACTGGATGGGTGGGTGATTGAACGAAACGAACGGACATCAATCAAATCAGCTCACTACACACGCCGCCTTGAGTGAGTCGAGAAAGTTCCTACCTACGCCATGATGTGTGGATGTGTGTGTGTGGGGCTACAAATAGCTGACTATGTCTACAAAACCACACACATACGCACACGTGCACCCTCACCCGCATGAATCGTTGGATAAAAAGAAAAACGAGAAGAGAAAAATCAGTCTCACGCCTCTTCGTTCCTCTACTCCAAAACGTAGGCCGGCCGTCCCTCCGACCCGCTGGAAGGATACACACACACGCCCACACACCACACCCCCCCCACACACAACTAGGTCACACAGAGATGGCCTGCTGGCCCTTGTTGGGGTGCAGCTCGTCGGGCAGCTCTGCCGGCAGCTCGTGACCTGCACACAGACGTGCAGCCGTGCAGCCAAATCCAGCCATACAGTCTTTCAACACACACACAGACAGCTCCCAACCTGAGAGCTTCATGGCGATGAAGTGCCGACAGAGGGCGTACTCGTAGATGTCCAGGTAGCCGTCCCGCGTCACGTCAGCCAAGTTCCATATCCTACACACACACACACACACGCGCGCAGAGGGAGGGAGGGGGAGAGGGAGAGGGAGAAAGGCCTTCGTGTGTGAGAGGGGAGGTTGCGGGGAGGCATGGCTGCTCTCACACACTTGTGCAGCACTGTGGAGGGCAGTTTGCTCCTGGTTAGGTCATCCTTCGCCTGTGCGCCCGTGATGCGTCCTGCACACACACACACACACACACACGCAGGCACGTCTGTGTGGGTGTCTGTGTCTCTGTGTGTCCGGCCGTACCGACCTTGGTGGTCGGGCCCCAGCGCCACGAAGTCCGCCTCGAACTCGCCGGTGTTGGGGGGCGTCCGCAGCCTGCACGTACGTGTCTCATGTAAAGTGCCGTGGGTGTCTGTCTGTTTCTCTCTGTTTGAATCTGTCTGTCTCTAGGCGCGCGTCATTACCATCTGTCCAGCTCGTAGCCGGGCGCCGCGGGGCCTCCCTGCTGCTTCAAGATCTGCACGCGCCGACACGACAGACACACACATGTGATGTGATATGTGTGTGTGTGTGTGTACAGGTCATGAAGGCGTGTTGATGTGCGGCTGGTATGTATGTGCCTGCCTGGAACGGGCTTGGTTCGGCCGCGTGCATGACGCTCTCGGGCAATGCCTCTTCGGTCTGCCTCTGCAGAAAGGACACACAGATACACACGGAGAGAGACACACAGAGAGAGAGAGGGAGAGAGAAAGAGACGGGGCGTTGATTGCCACCACACACGTGTGTGACGCATTTGTCCGTCGCATCTATCGGACCTCTTCTGCGGGTATGAGTTTCATGAGGTTGGGGATCTGGTGTGACAGCATCTCGTCCAGCAGCTCGATGCGCTTGTGGTCCAGCTTGGGCAGCTTGCTGCACACACCCACACCCACACCACAGCCACGGGGGCGGACGGACGGATGTGTATGCCCACACGCACACGAGCATCACCCCTGCCGACGGACGCACCTGAAGTCGAATTGTGCGAGTTTGTCCTGCACGAGCTGTATTGGCGGGAAGTCGCCAAGCGGCAGAGAGTGCTCCTGCGCAAGCGCTCTGTACACGCCCTGACCACACACACACACACGCACGCAGAGAGAGAGAGAGAGAGAGACCATGTGCGTGAGCGGGTGTGTGGTTTGTGCGTACGTCAAGGTTCTGTATGAGCTGTTTTTGCTTCTGCTGTTTGCCGAAGACCGAGGGCATCTGCTTCCGCAGGTAACTCAGGAGGTAGCAGTGCGTCTGCAGCGCACATACAGGAGGGTGGGTTTTTGCAGAGAATAGACAGACACACGTCTGTATCTGTCTGTCTGTATGTCTAAACCACCTAGCCAAAGTACCTTTGCGAGCCTGGCCCTTTTGATGAAGTCGTTGAGCTTCCTCACGGCCGCGTTGCGCGGCAGCAGCTGGATGTCCGTATACAAGTCGTTGGCCTGCACAGCACACCCGCAGCACAGGCAAGGCAACCCCTCACCGCACAGCAGATCACTCGTCTGAGCTCCTTCCTGGGCTGGTCGGCTGGTCTTACCCACCTCGGCCTCGAACAGCTTGCGGTTCTCGTCGTTCTGCAGGGGCTGATCCCAGAAGGAGCCAATGTACACGCGGGCCACCTCGGGCGTCGGGATCACTGCATTGGTGCACAGACAGACAGACAGACAGACACAGACACACACATTTCATTTGAACAAGCTGTTCTGAGCGGTGTGAGCCTTCATTTTGAACCTTTGCCGAGTGACCACATGAGTGCGCCGTAGACGCGCATGAGCTGCTGGGTGTTGACCATGTCGGCCTTGTTGAGCAAGATCCGGATCTTGGTGTCGTTGCCACTGCACACATCCACACATCCATCCATCCATCCATGTGAATCTTGCCTGTCTGTCTGCCTGTGTGTGTGTGTCTGTGTGTCTGTGTGTCTACCGGAGCGCCTGTATGCACCTCCGGAACTCGTCGCTGATATCCAGCTTGTGCGCGTCGAATATCAACTGCATCCATCAGTCCATCCATCCGCAGTCACCACCCTCGTGTTTGTATGTGTGTGGTGCGGGTGCGGGTGTAGGTGGAAAGGTACCAGGATGAGGTCGCTCTGGTCGCCGAACCACTTGATGACGCCCTCAAAGTCATAGCCCCTGCACAGCCACACACACACAGACAGACAGATCCCAACTCTGCGCACGCACAGACGGCCGGCCATGCGGACGGACCTGCTGGTCTGCTTGTTGCCGCTGAGGACGCCTGGGGTGTCGATCAGAGTGATGCCTGCACACACACACACACACACACACACACATGGATGGATGGATGGATGGATGGACGATCTGCGCGTTGATGACTGTGTGCACACGTCTACCCTTGAGTGCGGGTGAGGGCATGACGGAGACCTCAAATCTGGCCAGGAAGTTGTTGCCGAAGTTGGACAGCTGACTGAACGCCTTGGTCGGGTCAACCACCGCCGCATTGCCTGCAACACCCACATACCACACACACACATACACACTCATGCAGACAGACGTGTGAGTGAGAGAGTGCTCTCAATACACACGGACCCGGTATGACTTGGTCGTGCGCGCCGTCCATGACGGCGATGAATCTGTCAGTGGTCGGCTCGGGGCCGATCCGCAGACCGGGGTACTCACGCTCCAGGAAATGCTGATGACCAGACACGCCATCACAGACATTCCTCGTGTGTGTGTGTGGGAGTAGTTGGCTCCCTCCCTCCCTCCCTACCTTGATGAAGGTGGTCTTGCCCGTGCTGTACTGGCCGAGGAGCATTACCATCGGCTTGGCTGCACACACACAGAGGGATGGCATACACACGTGAGCAGGCCAGGCGTGTGGGTGTGCGGTGCGCACATGCGAAATCTCCGTCTGTGAGAAGGGGTGCGTAGAACTGGTTGGCCTTGAAGTCCCGCTCCAGAGGCAGCAGCCGCTGCTTATACATCGACTGCAGACCACCTGTGCGATGTATGTGCGAGAGATCCATCCATCCGTCCGTCCACATCCGAGTGACTGACTGATTGACTGACTGAGTGCTTGAATGACCTTTCGCACTCACTTCTGACGGAGTCGAATATCTCGTCCTCCTTCTGCTTCTTCTTGTTCACTCCCAGCCACTTCAACATCTTGCCTTAAGCAAACCAATAGCTAGCACAACTCAACTCGCTCAGTCAATCAAACAAATCGAAAATGCGATCGCCGGACACGCCAAGAAGCGATGGCGCCACGGGATATCGGATGACGCGAAAGTTGCGAGCTTTGGGGTCAAAATGCGAGCTTAGCCCTAACCCTGCGAAGTGCTCTCCCGCTCTCTTTTCCTCTCCTCTATCGCGATGTATTGGAGAGGGGGAGAGGAGAGAGATCTGTGTCTTCCTGTCGGCTGCTGTCTTCGTCAGCAGCCCCACTGCACTGGCCTCTCCTCGCGTCATTCCATCGCTTGTGCCAGTGCTCTACTTGTGCCTCTGCTTGCCTGCTTGTGCCTGCTTGTGCCTGCCTGTGCCTGCTTTGCCTGGGATTCCTGTCAGTCAGCCGGCCAAAGATGCATCGGCTCTTCGTCCTCGTTGGCCTCCTCTGTGCCCTGGCGGCGGCCGACCAGACGGTAGGGTACACACAACAGACAGGCAGACACGCCAATGAGTGAGTGGTTCATTGAGCACTGGCTGTGCGTCGGCTTGCGGTGTGTGCAGCTGCGTGGGCTTCGTGATGAGGGGACTCCCCTCCCCGTCCAGGGTACTCACACACCATCCGCACAGAA
>CDMY01000748.1:206199-251561 GCA_001179505.1 Vitrella brassicaformis | reverse complement strand
GTGTGTGTTCGTGTTCGTGTAGGGTCCCTGCCCATCGAGTGGTATGCCAGCTGAAATTTGCACTGGGACACGGTTGCCTTACCAACCGGACGCCGGCGATCTTGGCGCTGCGGTGGGTGACTGACTGACTGACTGAGTGACTGATTGCTTCTCTCAATGATCTCACTCACTTCTGACGGAGTCGAATATCTCGTCCTCCTTCTGCTTCTTCTTGTTCACTCCCAGCCACTTCAACATCTTGCCTTAAGCAAACCAATAGTTAGCACAACTCAACTCGCTCAGTCAATCAAACAAATCGAAAATGCGATCCAAGAAGCGATGGCGCCACGGGGGAGATGATTTCGGGATGATGCGAAAGCCGCGAGCTTTGGGGTCAAAATGCGAGCTATACCCTAACCCTGCAACTCTCTCTCCACTCTCTTTTCTTCTCTGTTTGCTCTCCTCTATCGCGATGTATTGGAGAGGGGGAGAGGAGAGAGATCTGTGTCTTCCTGTCGGCTGCTGTCTTCGTCAGCAGCCCCACTGCACTGGCCTCTCCTCGCGTCATTCCATCGCTTGTGCCAGTGCTCTACTTGTGCCTCTGCTTGCCTGCTTGTGCCTGCTTGTGCCTGCCTGTGCCTGCTTTGCCTGGGATTCCTGTCAGTCAACCGGCCAAAGATGCATCGGCTCTTCGTCCTCGTTGGCCTCCTCTGTGCCCTGGCGGCGGCCGACCAGACGGTAGGGTACACACAACAGACAGGCAGACACGCCAATGAGTGAGTGGTTCATTGAGCACTGGCTGTGCGTCGGCTTGTGGTGTGTGCAGCTGCGTGGACTCCGTTCTTCTCAACTACCCCCTGCGGCTCCCCTCCCCGTCCAGGGTACTCACACAGCATCCGCACAGAAGCACGCCCAATGTCTGTCTGTCTGTCTGTCTGTCTGTGTGTCTGTGTGTGTCTGTCTGTCTGTCTGTGTGTGTATGTGTCTCCCCTGTGTGCAGATGGTGTGCCCCTGAATGCCACCGATGACACAGGAGGTAAGCGATCTCTTGTTTGCGCACCTACCATGGATCGCACCTACCATGGATCGCCCCGTGTGTGTTGGTTACCTTCCTGGCAGACGGCTTGACACTGCGGCGGCTCCAACTCGGGCCGCAATTCCAAATTCAGGAGGGCCATCAGTGGACGTGGCACGGCAACTGCAAATTGCAAGGATCTGACTATCGCTGCGAACTTTTCAATAACAACGAAGGCGCAACTGCCTGGTAAGTCAATCACTTCATCAAGAAGTTCTGCCACCAAACATCTGGCTGTCTGTCTGTCTGTCTGTTGCCAGGTACAACATGCGTGTGACACAGTCGGGCGGCTCGTGGACCTTGAACCGCTCCGGTGGCGACAACTGCGACGGCCGTCCGTGCACCTACCAGGGCAGCGAGTCGACACCAGGCCAGATCGAAGGAACATACAGCTGCAATGCGCCGTGCCCCGCCTCGAACATCCCCTTCCGAGTTTCGTGCGTGGTACGCCAGCCATCCAACCGGGGCGATACTGTGCCTGCGTGACGGACGGGGTGTGTGTGTGTGTGTGTGTGTGTGTGTCTGTCCGTGTAGGGTTCCTGCCCGTCGAGTGGGGGTGGGACCGGGGGGCCGCCGCAAACTTCCCGACCTTCCGCGCCTTCCCGACCTTCCGCGCCTTCCGCGCCACAGGTGGGTAGTGTTATTGATGATAGAGTCGACGAATTCGGCGATGTGTGTGTGTGTGTGTGACGCGAGTCACCTTCCTTCGACTCGACTGATCCTGTTGTTTTCTCTGTGTTATGCTGTATGTGTGTGCAGTCGAGGAAGATCTACATCCGGAACGACTGCCATAAGCGCATACAGGTCGTGGTCCGGTACAGGTCGACATCCGGCAAGTGGGTCTGCAGCCGCTGGCATGACGCGTCTCCCGGTGAGGAGTTTAAGTTGGTCGAGAGCGGCGAGGATCTCCAGGCCGCAGGCGATACCGGTTTCATGTACTGGTACGCGGAGAGCCTCGTCGACAGAGGGGTTTGGGAGGGCGACCACACCTTTAACTGCGACGGGGAGAATCTGAACATGAAGCGGAGGTCGGAGAGTGGACGAGAGAGCATGGACGGATCCGGCAACTGGCATGTGAGTCCCCGATGCACATGAGTTCACGTGTCTGGTGTGCGCCAGTCGCGTGCCCGCTGTCGAATGTGCCTGTGCCTGTGCCTGTGCCTGTGGGTGTCCGTGATATGGATGTAATCGACAACCGACTACACGAGCAAGAGACGGTTTGCTTTCATGTTGCTATTCGCTGAAATAGATCATTTGGGTTCGTGACTTTTTGGCATAGGTAGATGGATGGATGGATGGATGGATCGACGTGTATGTATGTATGCACGTGGTTGGTTGGGTGGTTGGTTGGGTGGGTGGCAGCTTGGTGATGGTCTTGATAATGCAATCAAGAGAGCCGGCATCCCCTGGTAGGGTGCAAGTCTATCAAACCGTGGTTGATACGTGTGGGGTTCATGTGTTTTGCTTTTGGTCCTGATCCAGTGCTTTCATTCTTGACTTACACTCTACATGTGTCCATTTCTGTGAAGTCCTGAGTGCGTTCGAGCGTAGGCAGGTAGGGTAGGTAGAGCGGCACTGCCGTGCCAGTAGCGTACGGTAAGGCAAGGCAGGTGAGGTAGTCATCATCAGGAGTAAGTAAAGTACATCGTGTGTGTGTTGTCCTGGCGGACCTTGGGCTCAAGGCCGTGTTGGGTCAAGTGCGTCTGGGTGGGTGGATGGGTGGGTTTGGGATTTCATGCACCTGTCTCAGTGTCATGTTACTCATACTTCGGACTGGGTCAGGTTTGGAATGGACTCAGTCCTTTAACGAAGCAAAGAACACTGTTACACAGAAGCAAAAACCCTAAGGAAAACCCTACTGCAATCCCCCCACTGCTATTTCCCGTGTAGGAGGATGCGCCCCTGTGTTGGTGCTGCGATGGGGAGCAGCTTCAGATCTGCCCGTCTGCCCTCAGCATCTCGCCCATCCGATGCTCCTCCCGCTGCGTCAGTCAGCAACACACACCACACCACATTCATCCACGCACACGCACACACACATGCACATACACATCGGCACGTACAGATCTATGCATTATATACACACGTGTGTATGTGTGTGCCGTTCACTTTGTGCTGGCTGGGCTGCAGGAGTCGGGGCATCGTGTCGTTGGCGCAGGTGACGAGTCAGAGCATGACGCACAAGCTGTACCTCGACGCACTGGCGCCCAGGGCTCTCAGGAGAGTCAAGGTGCGGTGCGCACAGAGAAATGCACTGTTGCAATGCTCGGAGCAGACGGATGCGTGGGACTGAGTGAGTGTATGTGTGTGTGTGTGTGTCAGGTGTTTGAGAATCTACCTCCGAAGGACATCGTATCTTACTACCACAAGAAGCTGGACAAGGCGCACAGCAACCCCAGGACACTCATCAAGTGATTGCAGCCCTGCACACACACTCACACGCATCAACGCGTCAACACACTCTCTCTTTCTCTGTGTGTGTGTGTGTGTAGGATCTACCGCGAGTACATGAAGACGGTGGACCACCCCCAATACGCCTTCCTCGTCCGCTGCTTCCACCACCTCGCCAACACATTCGGATTCAACTCATTCTGGTGGGTGACTACTGTGCCACATGGCCACACCGGACAGGCCGTGATATGACTGTGTGTGAGTGCAGGTCGACCCGCGACAAGCAGCTGATCCACACCATCCCGTCCTTCAAGTGGCTTCTGTTTGACCTCATCGAACGAAGGCACAAGCTACGGGTACACGCACACACACGGGCGATAGACACGTGTGCATCAGTCAGTGAGTGTTGTCTTCTTCGATCAGGCCAAATTTGCGCCCCGTCTTCTGTATTCCATGGCTGCTGTTGAGTACCGGTGCTGGCAACTGATGCCGGCCATACTGGACCTCGTCGAACAGCACATGAGCGTACGCACACACGCATCCATCCATCCATCCTATGACTCGATCCTCTCTCTCTCTCTCTCTCTGTTTGTCTGTGTGTGTACCTGGTGTGTGTGTGCAGTCGTGGACCCTGCCCGCGCTCTCTACCATGGCCCTATCTCTGTCTCTGCTCGGCATCGGCGACACCAAAGGCCCCAACACATTCGGCCCGGTTTCTGATCTGTCCCGCGACTACTCTGGCCTCGTCGATCGGCTGGTCATCGAGGCAGCCAGGAGGTTCGTGTGGCCGCAGCTCAGAGAGGGTAGGATAGAGAGCATTCACACACAGGGAGAGAGAGGGAGGGGAATATGTGTGTGAGTGTGGCTGTGTAGGTGCCAGCCCGGATAGCCGCGAGCCGAGTGACTACGTGCTGCCTGACGGTGGGGAGGGCACGGCCTTCGACTGGGCCGCCCTGGCATTCGCAGTCGTCATCAACGGCACCTACGACAGGCACACACGCACACACACACACACACACACAGACAGAGAGAGAGAGAGAGAGAGAGACGTTTATTGACCGTTTTCGTGTGCATCTGCAGCCCAACGGCTGAGATGACGCCCCTGCCGTATTTTCTGAAGTATGCCGTGGAGCAGGCTGGCGACGACCTCGACGAGAGCGGATGGGTCCAGTTCTTCCTCTACCAAGTCAGGCCACACACACACACACTGAGACACGCGTGTCGGAGCGTCTCTGTGCGTGCGTGTGTGGGGGTGTGTGGTGCAGACGCTCTACTGCTGCGATGTGGAGAAGCCCAAGAGCGAGATCGCCATCAAACGGGTCAGTCAGACACACAGACGACGTCTTTGTATGCTTGTGTGCATACATATTGTGGTCAGGCCTTGCCGATAGAGATCCAGCAGCGGCTGCATCTCCGGTGGCTCGACAAGATCGTCCTTCACGCACAGCCACAGGTACACCCACACACCCACACACACACACACACACACACATACACACACACACGCACACACCCCCGCGTCATGGCGCGGCGCGTGTGTGTGCAGGGCTCTGAGAAGCTCCAGAAAGACGTGGACGAAGCACTCCGCCGTCTGCGTGTCCCCGGGGCCCTCATCAACTGCTCCGCGGGCAGGCCGTTTGACGAGCAGCACTGCTGGTTCGCAGGCCATCTGTTGAAGCACAAGAAGCTGGCTTTGGAGTATGACTACTACCAGCCCTTGGGGCCGGGGCGACCCAAGGCGTCAGGGTGGATCGCTCTCAAGACGCGGCTCATGCAGCACTTTGGGGTCAATGTCGTCACCATACACAGGTACAACACGCCTGTGCTGCCTGGATGTCTGGCTCATGAATGGATGGATGGATGGCCGCCCGCCTCTGTGTGCAGGTGTCACTGGGACACGCTAGATGAGCACCAGAAGGACGCGCAGCTGACCCACATCCTGTCTCAGTTTCCGGATTTGGAGGAGCCCGAGGTGCCCAAGCAGCCTGTGTATGAGGAGGACCTCAAGTACCGAATGAGCAGATGGGCCCGCAAGCGGCCGATGGTCCGCCCACAGGTCACCGGGGTCTTCCCTGATGTCTCCACGATTTACTAGGAGGGAGGGAGAGAGAGCAGAGGGAGGGAGAAAGGTCTTGTGGTGTGGGTGGGAGACTTGTTTGATTTTTGTGTGAGATTCTCGAATCAACTGATTGATTTCAGTCATGCTCATGCAATAAGACACGAAGAGACTTACATACACACACACGCGCACACTTGATCCAGTCAGTCGAGAGCCGGCCGACAAGCGCACACACGCGCCGAGCCGAGGGAGGCACCCCTCCCTCGGTCACCTACCTCACTGACTGCACCCAACGAGTTAGCCAAGCCACTGCTCTGCATACCACTCACACACACATGGGGCGGGGCATACAAAGCCCACACGAACAGGCAGGCAGGTGCACACACGCATGCTCGAGTCCGGCCGGTCCAAAAAAGAGCGCGGGCTCATGGGCCGGGCCAGCTACCCATCGCGGCATTTATTGATTGAGACTTTAAACCTCTCGCCAGCCAAGCCACCACAGCCACCATACCACGCCACGCACCGCTTCCCTCTTGTTCCCCCCCCAGCCAAGTGAATTAGCTAGTTAACCATACAGACAGACAGACAGACAGATAGACAGAAGCCCTCGGTGGACTGACTGCCCTGGGATCTGCAGGGCGCCCCGCCCCTCCCTTTCCCTGCCATGCAATCAATGCACCGCACCACCCCTCACGTAGACAGTGTCAGACAGACAGACAGACAGACAGACAGAAAGAAACAGAGAAGGGAAGAGCAGCACTTCACTCCCTGGGTGAGGTGATGGTCACGATGTCTGCTGCTCCATACGCTGCGCTACGCGTGTGTGTGTCGAAAAATCCATGAGGGCCGTTGCGGCACGGCAACAACTCCACCCCGCTGACCTGACAACCATCGCCCAGCAAAGGTCCCGGAGCTGAGCTGTTGATGAGCCAACACCGGCACAGAGTCTGTGTGTCGTAGGTATGGCGCTCAACAGGCAGACGCTCCCCGCGACCGGCAGACAGGGAGATGAGACCCCCCAAGCCGCGCCCTTGAAAACAGGGGCACTGGGATGCGAGTCCCTCTCGTGTGAGTCAGCCAGCCGGGATGGATGACAGCCATGCCATGCGCAGCGCACACAATACAATACAAATGGGCGCAGCCTCACCGCCAGCCAGCCAGCCACACACTCACACAGTCACACCCACGGACACACAGGGAGAGAGAGAGAGAGAGGGGGGGGGGAGAGGGAGAGCTACAAAGAGGGTACGGTACGCGCACACTCCCCACCCACCCCACCAGCCCCCCGGTCAGGTTAGCCACTCTCTCAGTCACTCTCTCGGTCGAAACAACATCCAACCCACCCACCCGCCCACCCACACGCCGCGCACAACGTACGCGCGATCCATTGAGCTGACAGCCCGCAATTGAAAACACCATCCCACATACAATCCCTCCTCTCTCTCTCTCCCTCCCTCCCCGCCCTCCCTCCATCCCTCCCCGGCCCAGTCTGCAGTCAGTATGTGTGTGTGCGTGTGTCGTCTGTCCATCTCTGCTATGTATCTATGTGTCTATCTATCGGTCGAAGAATGTCTTGTCCTTCTTCTCCTTCTTGCCCTCCTTGCGCTTCTTGACCTCCTCCAGCACTGCACTCTGTACGCCCTTGCCGCCACCCTTTTTCTTGCCGGCCGCCAGCCGATGCTTGAGCGCCTCCAGCGCCTTCTCCTTGTCGACGGCAGCACCCTCGGTGGCACCCCCCTCCTCAGCTGCCTCCTGCTGCTGCTGCTGCTGCTGGGTCTCAGTGGTGGCCGGCGGCTCCTGCCCGTTCTCTGCGACGGAGGGGTGCCCGTTGTGGGCTGTTGCGGCGTCGGCTCCCTCCTCGGCCTCTTTGTCTTTCTTCTTTTTCTTTTTCTTCTTCTTGTCGGCCGCTGCGACCCCTGCAGCGGGTGGCTCCTGGTCGGCAGCGGTGGAGGCGTCCTGCGTGTGGCCGTTGGCCGGTGCGGACGGCTGCTGCTGCTGCGCTTCGTCTGCTGCCGTGGGGGAGGGCTCTTCGGCCGTCTTGACTGACACACACGGAGAGGGAGGGAGAGGGAGAGGGACATCCATCCATACAGATGTGAAGGCGATGCGTGTGTGTGTGTGGGTAAGTGTGTGGACTGCTTGCTTACGTCCCATGTCGGCGAGTAGCGCGTCCAGCTCCTCGAGCTCCTTCTTCTTGAGCTCCTGCCTCTCCTTCTTGCTCAAATTCCTCACGTCAACCGCACCCGCAGACACTGACCACACACACAGTTACAGCGGATGAAAGAAAGGCACTCCGTCAGTGTCATTGCCTGTCCCTTCTCTCACCGTGTGCATCTTGTGTCTTTGGCGGCGACGGCATAGGTGCGACGGGCGGCGAGGTGGGCGCCTGTGCGGGGGAGGCCTCCACCGACCCTCCCTCGCCATGCGCCTCCTCATCCGACTCGTCATCGTTGTCCACTTCGTCCTCCTCCTCACTCAGGTCGTCGTCCTTGGCAGCAGCCGGCCTGCCACCACCTGCACACACACACATATACAGTCGCCTCTGGGGTGAGGTCAGGTGGTGTGGAGTGCTGGTTGGGTGAATGGGCGGCTGACCGTAGCTACCCACCGTGTTTGGGCGAGTGGAATGCGTCCCTCTGCCCACCGCCTCTCCCACCGCCGTCAAAGAAGTCGTCGTCGTCGTCGCTGACGTCCGCCCAGCTCTTGCCCGCCTCCCTGACGTAGGGCTTCTTGGCGTTCTCGGCCAGCTGCTGCCGCCGCCTCTCCTCCTCCTCCTTGCGCTTCTGCGCCTTCTGCTTCTGCCGCATGATCTTGCGCTCCTCCTGCAGCAGCTCAAAAGGGTTCTGTTGACGGCCGCCGCTCATCGCCATGATGCTGATGCAGCGATGTTTGTGTGGATGGACCGGTGCGGGTGTCACTGAAGGGCGGATGGCACAGAGAGAGGGAGAGGGATGGAGGAACGAACCGGCTGGCTTGAGCTTGTTGCTTGTGCCGGTGGTGGGTTTGGGTGTGGCAGAAGGGGCGGGCACGCAGCGAGGGCGGATCTTTCTGTTGGGTGCCCGCTTCGGTTCAGAGAAGACGAAAGCGAGACAGGCGGGCGGTTGAAGGGAGCGAGAAAACAAGAATCCGATGCGCCGGGCAAAGGAGGAGAGACCACGCCTCGACTCGACTTTGCCAGAAAAACACTGCGAGCTTGAAGTGATCTCCCGGATCTCTTTTCCCATTCTCTCCCGAAGATGGAGGCCTCCACGTGACTGCAGACGTCCACCTGAGCCGTTTCCAGCACCCGGCAATGAAGTCCGCGCTGCTTCGGCTTCAGGCAGATCAGCCTCGCGCCTGGAGCAGAGTGCTGCAGAGATGGGTGCCGTCACTTAGCGCGCAGAGATCTGGCCGTCAGGCTGTGCGCAGCGACGTCCGGTTCGCCGGTGACGCGAGGGCGGCAGCGTCAAAGTGTGTGGGAGCATCTGCAGATGGGGGTGGCGATGAGTGCTACACTACGGAAAGGATACTGGAGAGGCTGGCCTTGCTGCGGAGATTCGGTCAGTGAGGACAGACACCCCTACTACACACTGACTGACAAGATGAAATGAATGCGTTGATTGATGGTTTCTCCTCCTGTGTGGTCTGTCTGTCTGTCTGTGTGTCTGTTAGGTCTGTCGCACGCCGAGTGTGAAGACCTGCTTTCACAACACGGTGTGGTGGGCGAACAAGCTACCAACCAGCGCACGACCGGCATGCGCTCAATCGTTTTCCTCTGTGTGTGTCTGTGTGTATCTGCCCGCCATATATTACAACAGGAAGCGCGGTGTTGAGTGACCGTGTCCGGGTGTCCGAGGCGCCCAAGGTGGTGCACTACCTGACCACTGTGGGCGGCATGACCGACGACCAGATGAAACAGACACTCATGGAGAACCCAGGTAGAGATAGATGGGTATTGACGCAGGTGTGTGTGTGTGTTATGTGTGTGTGTATATGTTTGTGTGTGTAGGTGTGATGTACTTGTCTGTTGATGAGGTTGCTGAGAGGGTGACGTCGCTTCAGGAGGATGGCGTTCCCACAGAAGACTTCACCTACCTCATACAAGTAAGTAGCCCAGCCACCGACGCTCACCCATCCACCCACACTCACCAGACCTGTCACACACATTTTCTCCCTCTCCCTCCCTCTCTCTCTCTCTCTCTCTGCCGTGTTCAGGTGGAGGAAGAGCCCCCCATTCCCTTACCCACAGCAGCCACAGCGGGAGAAACACCAACGGGCCACACAGATGGGCAGAAGGCACCGCCAGCACCCGGCCTGGGTGGCGGGCCGCCTCTTGTAGGGCACGTGCCGAAGATAGATGCCGCTGCTGCTGCTGCTGCTGCTGCTGATGTGGGCGAGCCGAGTGCGTCTGGTGCTGATGGCGGCTTCGTGCAGGGCAAGGGCGTGACGGTTGAGGAGTTCCTGCACAGCAAGGAGGTGAGCCAGCCCAGCCATTACACACACGCACACAGCAAGGATGGATGGATGGATGGGCGTGTTGGTGTTTTGGTTTGGGTCTTGGCTCGTTCTGTAAGGTCGGGGCCCCGCCTCAGTTCATTGAGCGGCTGAAGGCCATGTCGCCCTCGGTAGGGACTGTGAGTGCTCCAGACACACAACACAACACAACACATTCATCCCTCCTGTCTGTCTGTCTGTCTGTCTGTCTGTCTGCAGCTGTGTGCGTCGGACAGCAGCACCGTCCGTGCGCGAGTGCTCTATTTCCTCCACCTTGGCGGCATGGGGCAGCCCATTCAGAGCCTGTACAAGCTGCTGGAAGCACCAAGGTGAGCAATGCGATGGATTCAGAGCAATGGCTGCCGCGAGTGTGTTGTGTTGTGTTGCGTTGTGTTGTGTTGTGTTGTGTGTCAGGTTCTTCTCTCTGGACATGATCAACGTTCTTGTGCCGCGTGTCGAGATGGCCAGGTGCGCTGCGCCACTGGCACAAGATCCGACCCAGCTGTGTGTGTGCGTCACCAATCAATCAGGCTGTATGGCGTCGAGCTGCAGCGGCATGACTACGAGCACGTCTTCGGCACGGTGGGTGGGGCGGGGTGGGGTAGGGTGCGGGGGCGAGAGAGCACCGACCTCCCTCCCTCCCCTCACTCAGCTGTGTGTGTGTGTGTGTGTGTGTCTTGTGTGGTTTCCGTTGTTTGTCAGACGGACAGCATCTTCTGCCACCAGATTCTGGGCGTGCCGGTGAATTACATCCTCGAGTACAAGAAAGAGCTCTACAAAGACATCAGAAAGGTAAGAGTGACGAACACACACACACATGGATGGATGGATGTGTGTGTGAGTGTAGGCTTTGGGTATCAGCAACCGAGGCAAAGCCAAGGCCACCGCCGCCGGCCGTGAGTCGATGATCCTCCCCGACGGCCAGCTCAACTTGGACGGACTCATCGCCGTCATTCAGCAGCTGCGGACCGACTTCGACAAGAGAGTCCAATCGGCACCGCCCACACCCGCACCCACGCCATCTTCCGGCGAGGGCGAGACAGAGGCAGACATTGACGACGCCTCATCTGCACACGGAGACGATGACAGCCAAGGTGAGAGGGCTGTCCGGTCGATGAGCGCGTGAATGATGACTCTGTGTGTGTGCAGAGCTGCCATACCCGCTGGTGCGTTCGCGGCCGGATGACGCCATTCCGCCTGCAGCAGAGGAGCGGCGGTCGGCACACATCGTGCAGCAGGTGGTGGCGCAGACTGACTCCTCGGCCGCCCCGCTGCTGCCGCTGCCGCGTGGGCTAGAAAGTGTGCAGGAGGCATTCACACAAGCAGGTAGGGTAGGTGGGCCCCGCCCCAGTTGAGCATGAGCCTCCCTCTATTCGTCGTGTGCAGGGGTGCCTGCCGAGATAGCGGAGCAGCTGCTGCAGCAGACGCGGATTAAAAGCCTCAAGAAACCACACGAGGTCACTAACTGGGCAGACGAGACAGGCCGAGACAAGACACCAAGCAAGGTCTTTGCGCGCGCTTGGTGTAGGTCGCGTCATTCCTGTCCTTCTACACGTCACCCGACGGCCTGGCCCGCACCGACTTCAGCGAGCTGCTGTCCTACCCCGCAGTGCTGCTGATGGACCCCGCTCAGCGGCTGCTGCCCCGCGCGGCCTTCATCCACCACCTCAGGCACACGCATGCCAACGAGGGGTCGCCCCCGCCCCCGCCGCCCGTGAGTGACATCCCTTTGATGGACTTGGTGGGCGGCACTGACAGCGCCTTTGTCGAGGGGGTGGCGAAGTCGACTATGAGGAGGTTTGAAGCGTTCAAGAGGAGCACAGCTGTACCACGGCAACCACCACCTCCCCCACCACCAGCACCAGCACCAGCAGCGGCGGCGCAAGAGAGTGTTGACACGCGCGAGGCCCCATTGCAGCAGGAGCCGGCAGATCGGCAGGAGGCGACTGATGAGAGTGACGCTGTGCCGTCTGTCTCAGCGACTGATGACTCATCCTCACCGACACCGCCATTGCTCGACGAGAGCCTGCTGCTTCGTTTCGGCTTCAAACGGGCCGACCTCGACAGACTCAGACAAACGGTCAGGGGCACCACACCACACCATACCACACCAGCACACGGCATTTTTGTTGGTTGATGGATGCGACTATGTATTCATGTCTGTCTGTCAGGCGCCAGAGGTGTTCACGCTGCCCAGCCGGACGGCCGTCGATCGGCTGCGCTTCCTGAGGGAGACGCTCAGGACCACCCTACTCGTGCCCACACAGGTGAGCACACCTGACCCCAGAAGACACACACGGTCATTGTCTCTCTCGCTCTCTCTCTCTCTCTCTCTGTGTGTGGGTGGGTGGGTGTGGGTGGGTGTGTCATCAGGTATTGCACTATCCCAAGCTTCTATGCGATCCAGCTTGGGAGCGGTCGGTGCTGGCACGGCTCTCGCAACTCGCCGAGACGATGCAACACAGAGCACCCTCCACCCCACGGCAATCCACCGAGCTGCTGCGGTTCAGGCTGCGGGATCTCCTCAACTGCACTGAGGCCAAGTTCATCATCCAGCTGCGGGACCTGCAGGCCAAGCTTGGCAAGGCACTGGCTGATGGGGGGAGTGTGTTTGCGATGGTGGAGGACCGGAGGAAGCCCGACTCGGAGTGGCTGTGTGTGCGTGTTGGCAAGGGGGAGGCGAAGCACAGTCAGGGTGGTGCAACATGAGGCAGGCTAGCTAGGGGGTTGACGCATGTCATGTGCTGTGTTGCGCGGGGCATCGTTCGTGGCGCTCGCTGGTCTGTGTGTATAGACCCTCAGTTGATGGGCAGTGAATGCGCGTGGCATGAGCAGTCAAAGATGCAATAAGCGAACACACAATCGACAGCGTCTCATCGAGAGCTAGTGTCGGTCCACACACACACGCACGACTGTTCCTCTCCAGCCTCCTCGACGTATCAGCGCATCGCCTTCTCAAACTGGGTCTCCAGCACATCTGTGTAGAGTGCTGAGGCCACAGTCAGAGGAGGACATGGAAATACGATCAAGGAGACCGAAGAAAGAGAGACACTCGGCGAACTGGAACATTCAAACCAACCTCGTCTCTTGTCATTGCAACTCAGGCAGGCAGGCAGGCAGGCGCGCAGACAACCCTCCATCCATCCATCCATGCATCCATCCATCCACTCAGTCAGTCAGTCAGGCCCACGCATTTCATTCTTCGTATGTACATCAATCACATCAGCCAAACAGTCAGCCAGCCAGCCGGTTTGACCAAGGGAAGGAAGGAGTGCACAATTCGGTACAAAGCGATGCAACCTGGATACCCCTCTCTCTGCAGACATACCGTCCATCCATCCATCCCACCCAGATGCATTGCAAAAACACCCCCTCGAGTACCCCGAAAGAGAGAGAGACAGACCATATCATTTCAAAGCGTCCGGGCTCCTCTCCGTACTGTATTATGCAGGACAAAACTTCTGGCGATCGTGCGGTACGTGTGATTGCCATGCCAATCAGTAAGTACTGCTGCTGTCTGTCTGTCTGACGAGCCGAGGCGTGGTTGTGTCTGCCGCCGTTCCTTCTTGTCGCGCCCGCACGTCTCTCACACCAACCGAGGATGGTCAGTGCGAAATGCGTACGACCATGACAAGACAGGACCGAAGGCAAACAAAGCAAACGCCGCTTCGCATAACCATTTCTCGCTGATATCCATCCATCCATCCATCCAGGTAGGCAGGCAAGTCCAGAGGGCAAACTTATGCAATACATACATACACACCATGACACGCACGCCGCTACCTCTCTCCCCTCTCTCTCCCCTCTCCCTCCGTCCCCGTTTTCTAGAGAGTGAGTGAGTTAGTGCTGGTTGAGGGCCTGCTGGTTGAGGGCCTCGATGAAGCCCATCAGCATGGGGTTGGGCAGGGGGGGCGGCGCCGGCAGCCGCTGAGCCACACACACGACCTGCTCCACCCACTCCGATGACTGCTGCTGTTGCTGCCCTCCACCCCCACTCGCAGCCGCACTCGCAGCCACGCTGGCACTGGCCGCACTGGCCGATGCGGACGTCGAAGCCGCTGCAGATGCAGATGCGGGTGCCGGTGCCTGTCGGGGTCGCAGCTGCATCTTGTGCATGTTGCGTGTGTGTCGGATGATCTTGTCGAATGTGGCGCGGCAGACGGGGCACTGGGTGGTGCCGCGACGCGCCCACGAGAGGATGCACCGGTAGCAGAAGGAATGCGCACACGCCAAACTCCCCACGTCACACACGCTAAGTGTTTGCTGCAACACGATGTCGACACACATGACAGACACCACGACACACAGCCATTGATGCAGCGCATGATCTTTCACTGCACCCGACGTGTGTGCGCCTCATCGTGTCTCCAGCTTCCTCGCCCACCTGGCAGACACTGCAGAGTTCTCCCTCGCCCCCTCCCTGCCCGTCGTCTCCGACACTGTCGCCCTTGCCGCCCTTGATGCTACCCTCCCTCTCGCCGCCCTTTGCCTGTTTCTCGCCATCGGCTCCCTCAGCGTCGCCAGAGGGCTTCTTGCGATGCTTGAGGGCACGCAGCTGCCGTCCTCTCACATCAGCAACCTCCAAGGCGTCACTGTCGCCGGTGTCATGACGAGGAGGAAAAGAGGCGTCCCGACGACCGCGGGAGCGCGATCTACGCCGCATTCTCGCCTCAAAAGCCTCCTTCAATCCATCTGCTCATCGCCCCTCAGTTTGACGGGCGAGCTGCCCTGGAGGGTTTGAAACCCCAGCCCCCAGCCCCACCAACTTCGGACTCAATTACTTTCAGAAAGCCATCTCATTGCAAATCAACTCGCACAGCATCGTTCGCATGTCGACTCGTGTGGTCGGCAGCCGCCTGGCCCTGTGGGTTCCCGGCGTCCGCCTCCTCAACGACGAGGAGGCCCGGGAGCCATTCAACGTCAACGTGATGGATTATGGCGAGCCCCCGATACCCGACGAGCGCCGCCCGAAGCGCTGGTACCGCCCAGAATTTAAGCGCTCGCCGCACCCGTACGCAACTGAGGAGAGAGACGGAGCGGACAATGTCATTTGCAATGATGTGCGCATGCAGGGAGAACGTGCCGATGCCGGCCTTCGTGCTTCGGGAGCAGTGGCGTCGCAGGATGGCGGCCAACCTGCTGGCACTCATCAAGCCGGCGGATGGCAACGGCATCGACAACAACGACAAGAGCCCCCGACCTCTCATCTGATCAATCCGCAAGACACAGCAAGGGAGGGATGAATGGATGCGCACGTATGCATGAGGGATATTCTGGCACGGGTGATCACACTTCCCAGAGGTGCAACAGACAAACACCAGACAGAGATACTAAAAGAGACACAACACAACGGTTTGCAACGCATTGCTGCTCAATGGGCTGGATGGATGGACGGATGGATGCGAGTCTCTCTGTCTCTCCCTCTCTCTCTGTGTGTTATCTGTGACGGGATGGCTGCCGTATCTGTCCGAAAGTGCCTGTTTTTCTGGCGGTGCATGTGTGATGCCCGATGGGCTCGTCAGGTGTACCATGGATGGATGGATTGATGGAGGTGCCCATGAGTGGATGGATGGACAGTGCTCTCATGGATGTACACGTGCGTGGAAGGCTCATGACACTCTCGCCGACAATGTTAATGACATTTTCAATCCAATTGCCTTCATCCATGGCACAGACAGACAAAGCCCCAAGATTGAGTCCCTCTCTCACTTCTCGCACATCACATGTGTACCTGGCGGAATTATATATAGGTCCCTTCCAAGGTATGCACAGTACACATGACGCACGTCAGTCGGAGCAAGTGGCATGACGCATGAGCACTTGTCATGTCAGCAGCACCATGTGAATAAAGCACCCCGACGGCACGGCAGCAGGGCATGGCAAAAACGACACAGACAGCAATTGGTCCTACTAGGCATGTGAATGAAGGTTATTGGACACATTCGAGATTCAGGGAACACAGAAAAACCACTTCCCTGCATGTCATACCCCCCACCCCTGATTCAGTGCTCTTGAATGATTCGACACGCCGCACAGGAGAGCACCCCAGTCCAACTCGTTAGAAGTCGGTCGATAGGGTCACCCACCCGTTCACTTCTTGCCGAGGCTCATTGTGCGGAAGCAGTGGGCCATCAGCTTCGCGTCCGTCATAGGGGTGTCAGAGCCGCGAAGATTGTCGGCACGCAAAGACACCAACTGGCCGCACAATGACAGACACACATGATACCTAAACACACATACAACAGACATGAGTGCATAGTTCTGCCATCCCTTCCTGCCATGTGTGTCTTCTGTCAGGCGTGCACCCTCTCACCGCGTGACGTCACTCTTGTTGTCCGGTGTGTTGGGCGGCAGAATGGCGGTCACCTTGCCCTCAAGGCCGTTATACTCCGGCCGGCCCACCACACCACACACCCACACACAACTCCCCTCGCCAAACGACGCACCAGACCTGACACACACCCATAGATAGTGACACACACACTAGCTCCGCGACAGACAGACTGAACGACTTACCTCTTCTTGTGCTTTCTGCCCGCGAGTCGCCTGATCTGGTCTTGGCACGCCGACGCCAGGGCGTCCTTGACACGCAGCCCAGCACGGAAGGCCTCCGCCTCTGCATCCCACCGCAAAGCCTCGAAAATGGCGTCAGCCGTCTTGTGGCTGGCGGCGAGGCGCTTGCAGGTCACAGCCAGCGTGTCGCGGGTGAGCTTCGCCACGATGTGGGCCGTCTCGAGCTTCCAGTTGACGAAGTTGAGATCGCCCCAGCCGACAACCACCTCTTGGTTGACACAGAAGGGGAGGTAGTAGCTGGCCTTCCACACGGCGACTGTGCCTTCGGCCTCCGTGACGGTCACATCACGGAAGGGCCCGCCACACACGTCGGGCACCAAGGAGGCCGAGGGCTTGCGGATGCGCTCGACGAGCTCCGACCCCTGACAACAAAAGGCAGACAGACAGACAGACAGGCAACCATTGACGGGCAGGTGTGTTCATGCGTTCATTCATATGAGCGTCACCTTGTGGCATGTCGGGCATGAGAGCGGCCCGTAGTCCTCCATCCCCTTGTCAGCGGAACTGTCGGCATCGGCACAGCCCGGGAGCCCCTTGACGCACTTCCGAGAACAACACAGCGACAAGACAGACACACGTGTATTCATCAGCCAGGCAGACAGCCCTTCCCCGAGCGGTCTCGCCCACCTGCCAGCAGTGAAGATGGCCGCATTTGAGTCTTGCCAAGTCGCTGGTGAGGGCGAGGGAGCAGCGGCAGATACCGCAGACATCCTTGGGTATGGTGTAGCGCTGCGGGAGGGGGTAGGGGGCGAGCATGAGGCCGTTCATCTGATAGCACAGACGAGATCTGCGACAGACACAGCGGCAGGCGCATCAACGGACAGCTGTTTGCCATTCCAAGCTTCGTGTACCTTGTGTGACAACGCCAATTCAATTGATTGCACTTGAGGCAGAAGCTTTTGCGAGCTTCATGGTGCCGAGCGAAGGCAATTCCCCAGCCACCAACCAACCAACCAACCAACCACTTCAGGTCAGAAACGCAGCCATTCAATGTGTCATCCATCCGGTATCCATCCATCCATCCCTCAGTCGTCTGTTGCTCTGTGTGTGTCAGCGTTTATCATCCTGTGACTATGGAGCCGCTCACTCGCGTCAATGCGACGTCGCAGCTCGACCGCCACGTCGTGGCGCTGCTCGAATCCCTTGATGAGCGGCGCAAGGACAACGCCTACGACATCACCAAAGCGATGGCCCAGCATGGCGCATCTGACGGATCGGCGGCCTCTGGCGACGACCTGCTGCTGCTGAATGTCGGCGGGAGTCAGTCGTGTGTCCGCCGCAAGCACCTGACCAGCATTAAGGGCACTGTGCTGGCGGCCCTGTTCTCTGGCCGGTGGGACGGGCGGCTCATTCGCGACGCAGACAATCGCATTTTCATCGACATGGAGTCCGAGGCGTTCGAGAAGGTGCGCAACACGCTGTTTGAGGGCGGCAAGGCGGCCGTCGACCTGCTCATGACCGAGATGGCCAACCGCAACTACAGAGGTGCTCACGGCAACGAGAGGGCAATGGGTGTGTGTGGACGGCCTGTGCCTCTGCCTCTTTGTGTGTGTGCAGGTCTTCATGACTTCTGGGTGCGTCGGCTGCTGTCGCCCATCGAGAAGCCCTCCCGCAAGCGCATCCGCACCGACGAGGCGCCCTCGGTGTCGGCCGGCGGCGTGGATGAGCTGCGGGGGTTCTGCAAGACCGTCGAGTCGTTCCTCAAGGGCTACATGGCGGAGAAGGCCAAAGTGGACGAGGAGGTGCAGCAACAGAAGCACCAGTACGACGGCCTCATCAAGGAAGTCACGGTGGGCAGAGAGGGGCAGGGATCAGGGCGAAGGATCCTTGTCAGTGTGTGTCTGTGTGTCTGTGTGCTCTTTAGGCTGTGAGTGCCTTCCTGAAGCCCGTCAGTGGCGACGATCCCATTCGCTCGGTGGAGGTGTGTGGCAAGGTCATCATGACGGCCGACTCCACACTCACTGAGATGGGCAACGTCGCACTGGCAAGTAGATTCCAACTGTAAGTGACCACCACACACACCACACACGAGGCGGGCGGGGAACAGACGTTTCCCCTTTGGTCGCTGTGTGTGTCTGCAGGTGGCCCGCTGCCGTTGAGGACGTGTCGGAGGAGCACATCCGTCGACTGGTCGACTACCACCGCCGCAAACGACACGCCGCCGCCGTCACTGACGAGTGTCTGCAGGGCTGCGTGGCTGTGCCGCTCAAGATGGGCAACGGCCCCAAGCAGGACTTCTTCAACAAAACCGCCGCCATGTACGGTGTCGATCTCAGGTACGCCAGCCGCCCGAAGAAAAGACCCATTGAAGAAATGGTCGAATCTTTCCCCTCTGTGTGTGTGTGTCACATGGATAGCGTCAAGTATGAGGAGAGCCCGCTGGGAGTGCGCTACGAGATCGTGACGGCGGGCACCGGCCCCAAGCCGCAGCTCGACAGCCACATCCAGTACGACTACATCGAGTGGGCAGACTCATTCGACAGCGAGACAAAAGCATTCCACTACCAGTACGCAGCCACCCACACCCAACCAGCCTGTGTCATACGTACCTGCCTGCTTGCCTGCATTGCTGTGTCTTGTGCGTGTTTTGTGTTGTGTCTGCAGGGGGTGGGAGAAGAAGGTGTCGACGCTGGGGCGGTGGTCGCGTGAGGCCTTGACGAGCATGAAGGTGGGCGAGACGCGACGCCTAATCGTTCCCCCAGAGGTCCGCAAGATATCCAAGAAGACGGGATACGTAGAGCTCAGGCTGCTCAAAATCATCAAGTAGGCATGGGCAGAGCCCAGACAGACTGTAGAGAGAGAGGGTGGTCGGCGGGTGGTGGGCACCGGTAGGCTTTTTCTCTCCGTAGCTATGTCAGCTGACCGATGTATGCAGCCAGCAATGAGAGGCTGGTAGGTAGGATGTTGCTGCTGCTTTTTGTGGCCTGCCTGGGTGCCTGGGTGCCTGTGAGGGTGGGGATCCTCTCTGCCACACATCCACGTGGCATCCATGTATCAAGCCGAGTCATGTATCTTTTGTCGTGCAGCCGTACATAATTTCCTGTCTGTGTACGCTGCTGCCGGTGCTGCTGTCCCAAGTCCACTTGTGTGCTTTGTGATGCGACGCGGAATGATTTGAGGCCGTGTATGATATATACATGTGTCACACAGATGCTGTGACCTCGAGCTCTTCCTTCATTGTGTCAAATTTGTCGTTATAGCTGATACTCTCCATTGGCCAACGAGTGATCTACCGGAATACGCATCCACACCTACACAGCACTCTGAGCGGTTCTTGAACATCACCAACTTTTTACACTCTCACAGCCCTGGGGGCCTCCAAAAAATCGTGGGGGCATGGGGGTGTCTCAGACGGTGCACGGGTTTTTTTTCTCTGTCTTGTCAGTCTGGTCTGTCTGTCTATTCATGTGTCGGCTGGGAAGTTACAGCGGTTGGGCGCATGAGAGGGCCGGGCGGCCTTCTCATCGACCACAACACATGGACGCACCCGCAAAGTCGACGGGAAGGGGAGGGGGGGAGAAGGCAGTCGGCACGCTCTGCACTCTGTTTGGTCCATCCATCGGCGTACGTAGGTACGTTACTGGTCTCTTGCTGAATTGTTGCGCAGCCGCCTGTGCATGCATTGAGATATCGTCAACTAACGCATAGACGTGTACAGTCGCTCGACGTGCACTGGATTCCCGTGGGTGACGACTGTCTGTCTTCATGTGCCTCTTTGCATTGAGGGGCGGAGAGCCACATAGGCAGTCACAGAGCATTATGTACTTGCTTGTGTTGGTACGGTTACATTAGGTCGCAGTAGCTGACGTGCAGTGAATGTCTGCCGGCCGTTCGCGTGTGTGACATTCAATCCTGCACGTGGATGTCTTTGTCGGCATTCAATCCTGCTCTGTCTGACGGGACCACAGGGGGGGCAGTATGTGCACACGCGTTGTTTTCGATGGTTGAAGTGTGGCACCTAGATGAAACCGACACTTCTGACATCGGCCTGGCCTGAGATGATGACGTGTATGCAGGTGGCCAGCAGCTGAGTGACGGACCCGACACACATAGACATGGATTCACAAGAATGACACACACATGCACACGGACTCATCTCGTTTCCGGCCGTCAGTCATACACACTCGTCCATCCATCCACTAGTCTCCGTCCATCGATTAACGGCTAGATCCCATCGGCTGTGTGTCCCTCCGCCCCGCCCACAGCCACCAACACTCCAACCATCAGCCGAGGAGCTGGCTGTCAATATCTACGGCTACCTAAAGACAAACACACACACACACGCAGAAGCCGATCAGGTCACTGCCCACACCTGCTCTTTCTGTCTGTCACGCCAATTCCACTCTCACCGGTAGGTGTGTAGCAATCATGTGCGTCTGGCAACGGTGATGGTGCTGGTGAAGATGTGGTGCCCCATGGTGATGGTGTTCGGTGCGCCCAGCAGGCTGAGCCCCGCCAGCTGCGTGTTGAAGAGCCGCCGCACGCCCTGACGGAGAGATGGGCGGTGAAGCGACGCGGACGCCTTGCGCACACCGGGTCGCGACATGATGCCAGCGAGCGACGCCATGAGCGAGCCGTTGAGCACCTCCTCCGTCGCGCCAGCTGGCAAGCCGCCTGCACAGCCACACCAATGCAGGCAGCCAAATGTGACGCGAGGAATTGCTCAGTCGGTCTGCCCATTCCACTCCCGTTTACCCTTCACATCGAGATGCACGTCGTCGATGGCCGGCAGGTCGTGGCTCGTCCACCCCTGCAGCGGCCGGCTACGATCTGAGATGCAACCCGCCGACACCTCGATCTTCACCGACAGTCGCCTCTCCCCCTCACTGCCGCTGCTACTGCCCCCCTGTCCCTCCCCTGTGGCCATGTGCCTCTTGAGCGCCTTCAGGAACACCACAGCATTCTTCGCCGCGTCAAGGTGCGTCTCTGTGTCCACGAATTCGATGGTGCGGCACTGCGGCATGCTGTTGGCGACCGTCCTGGCCAGGCCGTCGATCACCTCTGCCGACAGGTGCCGTGGTGGACAGCGGAAAATGGTCGCGCGAGGGAAATATACGGTATCTGCGGCGTCGGTCAGCTCATTCTCGTACAACACTACACCAGCGAGAGCGGCAAACTCACGAACGAGCTTCTGAACCTGCAAAGAGACCACATTGGGGACAACGATTGTGTTGTGATTGGATAAATGTGCAGCCATCTATGGTGTGTCTGCTACCTGAGAGCTCTCATTGGCCATCCACTCGATGAGCTCCAGCTCCATCTCGCCCTCGCGTTCTATCTTGAACTGCGGCTTGTCGAGGGCTTGTGGCTGCAGCACTGCCTCCGATAGCCGTGCCAGCTCACGCAACACCCCCTTGTGCCCGGTCGTGATCTTCCCCTCGACCGCGATGGGCAGCTCGCTGAGGGACCTGCGACATCCCCGCTCCAAGAGGGCCAGCTGCAAGGCGGCCAGCGCATCCCGCATGGCATCGGCATTCCCCTCATACAAATCCCATCCATGTTTGCCGAGGGCCCCGCTTCACAAGGGCCTCCCGCATGCTGGCCAGCACATCCCGCATGGCATCGGCATTCCCCTCATACAAATCCCATCCATGTTTGCCGAGGGTGCCGATGGACTGCAGGCGGGCGAGGGAAGTGCCGGGGGGCGGCACGGACAGCAGCTGCACCTTGTCGACGGTCGACGAATTGCCATCGTCGAATACCTCCAGATGCTCGCATGACGTCATCCACTCCTTCGCCGCCTCCACTTCATCATCACCGTCGTCCGACTCGAATGTCATGACCCGCACTAATGGCGTGTGCCACACGCGACCGCCCGTGCGCACGGCCGCACAGCCGTGAGGCATGCGATGGACCTCCTCGAGGGCCGACAGGTCGACGGGAGAGGGAAAGGGGGGCAGGGGGTCGGCAGAGACGTCGTTGAGCTCAGCATACGGCTCTCCGTCGACGGCTTTCTCGAAGCTGAGGACCTTGATGGATGAGGCGGCGGATGGGCCGTCCTGTCTGGACGCCCCCGCTGCTGCCGCTGCCGCTGCCCCGTCCTCGGCTTGCCCCTCCTCCCTCCTCTCCCTCGTGGCCTTCCTAGCCGCTGCATTGCCCTCGAGAATCGCCACCCAAATCCCACGACACCAAAGGCTGGCAGCCCGAGGATATATGAGGTGCAGGTGGGCCAGGTTGGTGGCACGTCGGCCCCACCGGTATGCCACCTCCAGCGGCATGCCCTCCCACAGCTGATGCACGCCGCCCCTCTCTGACCCGTCGATGGTCAGGTGGGTGTACTGCTGGGCCGCCCAGCCGACAAGGGTCTTGCCGATCGTGGGGGCGACGGGGGTCAGCTCCCATGGCTGGTAGAAGCCGAACACACCCGACAGCTCATCGCGAGAGAGGCGACGGGCGGGCTGCACAAACCACATCCAGAGACAGAGGTCGCACCAGGTCATGTTTTTCAGTGGTCTTCCCTGTCTTGCTCTCACCGGTCCATCGTTGGTCGGCGGTCTCCCCGACGTGTGGGTCAGGCGAAACGATGGCGTCCGGGCAGCCTCCTCCTCTACCATACTACTCTGCACCGGCCAGCAACATAGGAACAACTCACAAATGCCATACACCGCCCTGCACTCATCCCTCTTCAGTCCACCATACCTCAGCACCGGGCTCTTCAGATGCCGCCTCCATGGCCACAGCAGCGGCGGCGGCAGCAGACGCACCGATGTCCTCCGCTGGCTGATGGGGGAGTGACGCCGCCGCTCTGTTGAGGGCATCCACCATCGCACTAATGGAGGACTCGGCAGCCGACGCGTGAGCGGACGCAGCCGAGAGGGACAGGAGCGTCGCCACCGAGTCTGCAGGAACGTCGCCCTCTCGTTGGAATGCCTCACAGCTCTGCCGTGCGTCCCTCTGCAGCCGCTGAAGGCCATCGCGCACCACCCTAGCGTCAGCACACAACTGCACCGAACCACACACACCACAGCAGCAAACCTGTTTTCAATCGCCGGTCATCTTCCGCCCCGTTGGTGCCCTCTCACCTTGCTAATCATAGTGCCAGATGCTGAGGTCTGGCCCGACGGATCATCCTCCTCCGAGCCATCCATCATGGCGACACACTATCGCTCGTCAGAAACCGCCCGTGTGACTCCTCGCATGTGACACGTGGCCAGCACAACATGCCACACCAGACCACACGCACACACAACAGGCCACAGTAGCTCATTTGGCAACTCCTTTCCTGGTCGCTCGAATATGTGAGCTCGCAAAATTGAGGGAAGAGATTGAACTCATGAATACAAGCTAATTTCGCCTGTAACCGTGATGCCCTGTAATACGCCGACCAGTACATGGCCACATAATGACTCACAAGACGGCGAAACCATCTCAATATCAGCATTTACGATACCATGGCGTTACGTACAGAGAGAGGTGCAGCTGTCTGCCGACCTGCCTCGGCTGTCCTCTGCCTGACAGCTACGGTGACCATGTTTTTGGAGGGCCTTTCCTCTCTGGCCTGCCTCATCTCTGTCGCCTCCGCTGCCCTCGATGGCGTCTCCGCCTCTGGGGGGGCTTCAGTCTCTCATTCAGCCACCACACCACCACTGAGGTCGCCGACAGCGATGAGAGGGAGAGCACCTACGTCAGCACCGCATTTCCGCTCTCTCCGGGTGACGTCCTCAACACCGATCCCTTCGACGTGCCCGTCGAGATGCCTGACGACCAGCCGATGGCCATCAGAGGCCTGTGGGGGGAGATTGTGGACGACAGGAATGTCAGTGTGCCACTCGACGAGGTACGCCCATCGATGAGTGCGGTCTCTATGGATTTGTGTGTGCGTGTGCCTTTTGAGGTGTACGTGCATCATTGGTTTCTGTTCTACACGACGCCTGATGCCGGCAACGAGCTGGTGGGGAAGCTGGGCACCGGCGCCGAAACCAGAGGTCACCGATGGATGGATGGATGAATGGATGGATGGATGGAGGGATGGATGGATAGACGTGAAGGCACATTCGTGTGTGCTCCCATGTGTGTGGCTGCAGGCACTCCGATAGTATCTCTCACCGCTCCCTATGCCTTCACGACGGCCGGCAAGGAGAAGTGGTGGCTCAACGTGCACCTGCTGATGCTGCAAAACGTCACGAACGTGCCGGCGTGCATTCAGGTAAGACACACATGGCATCAATGGGACCCCTGCAGGCCTTTTGTGTGTGAGATGGCGGGATGTGTGTGTGTATCTTTCAGTGTCTATGTGCCCCCGATGGTCGGCATGGGTCTTTCAACTGCTGCCCAGATGGCGTTAGTCTCCTGCGCTCACACGTGTGTCCACTCTCACCACTTGGCCTGTCTGTGTGTGTCCCACAGGCCCACTGCCGCACGACACTCGACCCCTTCGTGACCTCCACCGGCACAGATGCCTTCGATGACCCCCACCACTGCCCCAACTGCAACAGCGACCCAGATGCCGTCTTCGGTCCGCCCACTCCGGGCGGTTTTCTTGCCCGCCCCGCCCCCAAGTACTACAGAGTCAAATACACGGTGCGGTATGGCTGTGTCAGCCCCATTGTGCGGCCGGTCCGCGCCAACATGATCATCGATGCCGTCGGCGGACGGCATGAGTGGAACGTCTTCCCCGCAGAGGGATGCATGAAGCCATCAGCCAGCCATCTTGCAGTGGCCATCAAGGAGCGGCGGCTTGGCGACAGTGGCCATGATGATATTGCCGACAGGTGTGTCGACACCAAGACGGCGACTGTGCTGGTGAATGAGGACTTCCATCTCATCGGCGTGCGCGCCCATATGCACATCGGGGCCATCGACGCGGTCCTTGCCGGCATCAGCAGCAACAGCAGCGACACGGATGACGGTATTGGGATCGATTGGCGCTGCGACATGACGGCCATCTACGGCTGCACGCCCCACAAGGCCGGCCATGAGGAGGGGTACGTCACCAGCATCACCCAGTGTCACTACCATGACGGCAAAGGGCCGATGTTACGCAAGGGCGACCGGCTGCAGTACACAGTGCGGTACAGACGCGACAAACACTATGGCGGAGTGATGGGGGGCGGGACCCTCGTGGGTCACTTTCCTGCCGACGATGGCATGAGTGGGGTGGCGTCCACCAGCTGGCCCTTCATGAACGGTCAGCTGTCTTACCTGTGAGCCTCAGTAATCGAATGAGCGCATGAGAGATGGACACCCGTAATTGGCGGGCCATTTTGGTCCATGTTGAGTGTGCAGGCAATCAGTGTGTGGTTGCTGACGAATGCGTGGCTTCTTTTGACTGTCTTGTCCATCAAGCGAAGGTTTCATCCACTCATCCATCCATTCATCGGTCCCATGGCCTCTGCCTGTCTGCCTGTGTGTCTGCCTACTGCCTGCCTGTGTGTGTGTGTCTGGGTTGCCTATCTTTTGTTGCCTATGACCTCTGTGGTCGATGGCAACCGGTGAAAAAAGCCGGTGTGGGTCTCTCTCTCTCCCTCTCTCTCTTTGCGTGTGGGTGTGTGTGCATGGCATTTTCTGACTGTCTTGTCTTGCAAAGGTCGCCTGTCTGCCTTTCTCTCTCTCTTTTTGTCTCGGTCTTTTTCCATTCATAGATGCAAGGTATGCATTGCAAAGGGATGCAGCAGAGACAGAGACCGTGAAATGCACTAGTCCACAATCCACTCATAAATGGTGTCTGTCGCCTTCTCAATCTTCCCTTTCTGTCTGTGTGATGGATGCGTGGCTGGCTGTTTTTCCGTCTGAGTGAGTGAAGAGAGCCCGTTTGTGTGTGTGTGTGTGTGTGTGTGTGTCCCTTGTACACCCTCGCTGCTATCGCTGGCCTGTCTGCACGCAACGCAACGCATGTGATTGAATAAAAGCACACACGGCACACAAAATCATCCTGAGTGAGTCGATCAGCGGATCATTATCAACCAGTCGACCAGCACGCACGCTGCACACTGCACGACAGATGCACTCATGCGCACTGATACAGCTAACAAAAGCAAAAGACCTTCACTCCATCGCTCAAAGTCGAGGCACACTGTCAGCCAGGCGACGATGGAAGAGCCCCCGGCCGCACACACGAGTGTGTGACACACACAGCCGCCCACTTGTGTGTGGACTCTCTCCTACTCGATGCTGATCAAACGCAGCTCAACGTAGCGGCCATAATGATATTTGGCTGGCCGTATGGTCTGCCTCGTCTCCCCCTCCCGCATCGATAGCATCGCCTCACGCCACCACTCAGCCGCATCAGACACACGACCCACCCGCCCACGGCTATCGATGCTTTTTTCCCGGCCGTCGAATCCATCACGCCACGCAATGTAGTCGTACTTGATGCGGTCGTTGGCTGTGGGGACCCCCCCGGTGCCCTCCGTGACGATGCGATACCGATTACCAGACGGCATCTCAATGAAGCCATCGCCACTGCACAAAGGGAACAAGACAGAGAGATAGACGGCGAGGTCAGCCTTCCTGCGCAGCTCTCCATCTGCGTACCTGGTCTGCTGCGCGCCGTGTGTGGTGGGTGTGTCTGTGTTGACAACGCCGTACATGGCCGCGTTGATGTCGAAGGCGCTCTGCTTGGTGGGCTTGTCCATCTTCAGCACTGCAGCCATGTCGGCGGCAGACGCACCGAGTCGCTTGCGGCGGTAGTAATCGACCATGCGGCCGATGTGGTCGGGCTGCACCACCTCAACCGGCCGCGGCCACCTAAGACACACAGAGAGGATACACACAGCCATCTTCGAGTGTGCATCGCTGTCAGTGAGGGCTTCGGTGGGTCGATGCTCACCTGTCGAATCTGTTCCGCAGCTCGTCACTCATCTCATCGACAGTCGACTGAGTGGTCGTTATGACGTGGCCGCAGACGTCGACAGACCTGATGGGGTCATCGTCGCCACTCAGAGGCAGCAGGAAGGGACTCACGGCCTGTGAACCACACACAGCATCAGACCAACAACCCTCCTCTCCCTCTGGGCGCATCTCATCACCTGTATCTCCTTGTCGAGATTGTCGCGTCGCTTGTTGGCCGCCCTCAGCTGCGCCTCCAGCCGGGCCTTCTCCTTGGCGAAAGCCTTCATGATGGCCTCGACCCTCGCCTGCAGAGGCTTGACGGCGTCGTCACTCGCAGCGGGGCTGTTGGTGGCGGCCGGCTGCGGCTCAGTGACGCCGCTGGAAGTGGCCTCTGAGGCCGCCTTGTCCAGTGGCGACAGCAGCAGCTTGATCCAGAAGCCATGGGGACCTACACCACGGCAGCCAAACGATAAGTGAGAAGACAGGATGAGTGTGTTGCCGCCTTCATGGCCCTTACCGGTGCAGTCCCGCTGGGATGTCTCCTCGAGCAGCGTGGCAACCGACGCCGCCTTACCCGCGCTGCGCATCGTCTCGGCGTCCAATATGGCCGTGTGGATGGTCTCAAACGCTGAGGGGGACATATCGATGAACACCCGCTGCTTGTCGTCTTTGCTCAGCCGGCCGTCCCAGCAGCCCGAGAACAGCGTCGCCAGCAGAGTGCCCTCCACGCCCTCCCCTTGAGTCATGTGCTGCCGCTTCACCCGCCATCTGTCATCGCCGCCGATATTGAGAATCAGCACGTCATCGGGCGACGCTGCTGATGGGTCCGATGCGCCGTGCTTCTGCCTCTCTTGCTGGGCGTCCTCGTCAGCCTGGCGGATTTGGGCATGCAGCTGGCTGATGGCGTCGCTGATGGCCATCAATGGCCCCTGCAGCTGAAGCTGCATCACAGGGACGCTGAAATCGGCATCCATCGTAACTGATGTGCCTGTCAACCACACAAGCATGACAGATCTGGCTTGTAATTGATTGCTATCTCTCTCCTGCCTCACCTGGGTGACGCTCTCGACCCCCTGACGTGCAGCGATGCCTTCCGAATCACACACAGGCGAGCGGTTTCAGGGAGCACCGCGAATCACACACAGCGAGAGAGCGGTTTCAGCGGCGTGCGAGCTTCAAGTAGGAGTAGGAGAGGGAACAGCCAAATGAGGTAAGAGGAGAGCTCAGGAGTGACACACAGAGGCTATGATCAAGAAGATCTGATGAGTGCATCTGCCGTTTGTCTGTCTGTCTGCTGCTCTGTGTCTCAGCGTTCGTCGGTCTGCTGTCATGGAGCCCTTCACTCGCCACGAGGCCCTCTGCCGGCTGGACAGGCAGATAGTCGGCCCGATGGAGCGCCTCGAGGCCGAGCGGGCTGACATGGCCTCCTCTTATGACATCGGCAAACTGCTGAGTGACCACGGCGCCTTAGACCCATCGGCGGCCTCTGGCGACGACCTGCTTAAGGTCAATGTCGGCGGGAGCCACTCGTCTGTGCGCCGCAAGCACCTGACGAGCGTCGAGGGCACACTGCTGGCGGTGCTGTTCGGTGGCAGATGGGATGGGCGGCTGGGTCGTGATGCAGACAATCGCGTGTTCGTCGATGTGTGTCCGCGTGCGTTTGACGCGATGCTGGAGGCCATCCTGGACGGGCAGGGTGCGGTGGACCGGCTGATGGACGAGGCAAAGACGAGAAACTACCAAGGTAATTAGGGCGCATGCAAACCTTCTCCTCTTGTCCACCTGCATGTGTGTGGACGTGTGTGTGTGTGTGTGTGTGTGTGGGTTGTGTGCAGGCCTTCATGACTTCTGGACAGCAGTGCTCCTCTCGCCCATCGACAAGCCATCCACCGACGCATCTTCGGCTGCACAGGGTCACTCGGAAGAGCCGACGGTGGCATCGCACGGGCTGCCGGCAGAACTGAGAGGGGTCGTGGCGGAGGTGGAGAGCTTCGTCAAGACTTTCGTGGCAAAGAAGAACGACCTCGACAGCGAGCGGGCGGCCAAGAAGGCCGCATACGACCAGACGATGATGGAAATTACGGTGAGAGAGACACAGTCAATCAAAGCACTGAAGGTTGTCCATGGCTGCGTCTGTATGTCTGTCTATCAGGCCGTGAAGCCCTTCCTGGCGCCTTTGAGTGGCGGCGATGCCATTCGGTCTGTCGACGTGTGTGGCCAGACCGTTTCGACGACTCAGTCGACCCTCGATGTGATGGGCGACATTGCTCTCACCAACAGATTCAACCTGTGAGCATCAACAGAGTACACACCAGCACCAGGCTGGCTGGATGTATGCGTGATGTGGTGTGTTGTCCCCCATCAGGTGGCCGGCTCCCATTGAGGATGTGCCCGTCGACCACGTCCGCCGTCTGGTGGACCACTACCGCCGCAAACGACACGCGGCCTCACTGCCCGACACAAAGCTAATGGGCGGGGTGCGAATGCCGCTCGTAATGGACAGTGCGCCCAGACAGGAGACCTTCAACAAGACGGCCGCCATGTACGGCGTCGACACGCAAAGGTGAGATGCCCATGAGAAGAGTGATCGTACAGGTCATGATTGGCTCTCTCTCTTCCTCTCCTCAGCTCTCCGCATGGCCGGGGCGGCGGCGCTGTGTTCACTGAGATGCAATCGGGGATTCGCTATCAGGTGGTGCGGCCGGTCAGTGGACCCAAAGCGACACGTGACCAGCGCGTCAAGATCGACGTCATCGAGTGGCGTGACGACTTCGACGGCCCAGGCAAGAGAGGGGAGGAGCGTGGGCTGGTGGCTCGTGTGTCTGATCAACCTGAGTGGGCCCAGGAGGTGTTCACTGACATGCGTGTGGGTGAGGTGCGGCGGATCATCCTGCCAGCCAGACTGAGTGTCACTGGCAAGGAGGCTTACATCGAGTACAGGCTGGTGGCCATCCTGTGAGCACTGCCTCCTGGTGTGTCTGCTGTGTGTGCATTGCGGCGGTGGCGCCATCCGGCAGTCATGTTTCATTTTTTATGGCAAGCAGCTTGTCCGCGTTTGCCACTGCATGGCCCTGCTAGAGTTGCGTTGGTGCGGGGCGTGGAACTCTGGTCATCTGTCTTAGTGTGTGCGCCTTGGCTGCCACTCACGTCCATCCACACACACATCGATGTGTGAGTGCATTGATTGGGTGTGGTGAAGTCGCTGTATCTCTCGGCGGCCGGTGGACGTCATGTCATGTGTTCGTTTATCGACGAGTGAGGAGTGGGGCTTTTTTGGCATCCATCGGCTGAGAAACTGTGACGGTTTTCTTCGTGTCTGTGCAATCAAAAGAAGCAGAAATGCCGGCATCTCTCTCTCTCTCGCCCTCTCTCCCTCTCTCTGTGGGTGTGTGTGTATGTGTGTGTGTGGCTGCTTTTATTCAACGCGAATGCATGGCTGTCTGATCCGATGCAGTCTTGATGAAGGGCGTGGGCGAGTTTTTTGTGTGCGTGGTATAGATGAGTGGGCGAGGTCAGCCATACGACAAGGCCATCTGTCTGATGCTGGAGCCTTTTTCTCTCTCCGGTTGCTTGGCGTCTTTCTCTCACGTGTCCTCTCTGCGTGAGCGGATTGGGTGCTGTGAGCTCACGGCTTGTGGTCATCCTGTGAGCTCTTTGCTCGTGGGTGTCGCGGCAGTGCGTGTGTGGGAGGTGGTGAGTGCTGTCTGCCTTCATGCATTCATTCATTCAGGCCACCTATGCGTTTATTCATTGTGGCCACCGATGTGACATGTCGTTCTCGTGTGTGTCTATGTATTGTGTTTCACACTGACGCAAATGACTCGGTGACTCTGATGTTTGTGCTCATCATAACGGACAAATTGGGTCGTTATCACATACATCACAATTCAACCCGTCGCCATCCGACCACCCAGCCCCACTGAAGACCTGTCTGACGCCCCTACACACACCGGTCCATCCATCGCCTACATCTGCACACAAGCGTCCAGCAGATGCGCCCAGCATTGCGGAAGTGACAATTGCCAGTCAGTCAACGACATGCAGAGATCAACAGATACCTGGAAGGCCAGAACGACCTACAGACGCTCCTGCATCCATCCACGCATTCACCCGTCAGCGTCACTCTCTTTGCCCGCCCTCGAGCTCCGCTGTTGCCGATCGATCGACGAGTCAGTCAGTCAGGCACATTCACTAAGATCAATGCCTTCATTCTCACACTCAATCTCACTATCACAAATCGCCAGCAGCCTGTACTCTTCGAAGCACGTGTCCTGTCCCCCCTCCGCCGGGACAAAAAACCCGCCTCACCTCACCCACACGCATGTCGGTTATGATCTCGTTGAACCACTCTAAAACCAGACACCTAGACACACGATAAACCCCCCCACGCGTCTCGCCTATCTTGTCTCGTCCGTCGAAGTCATCACGCCACTCGATGCTGTCGTACTTGACCCACTGCTCATGCGTCGGTTTGGGCCCACTGCCCTCCTTGACCACTTGATGATAGGTTCCAGAGGGGTACAGAGTGAATCCTTCATAGCTGCTGTCATCATTGGGCGCCGTCGTAGGTGCTGCTGCTGGTGGTGGTGGTCGGCCGAAGCCCACAGGAGTCCTGGCAAAGACAACACCAAAGAGCACCACGCACACACGAAGTGAATGCCATGACGCACGTCAATCCTCACACGTGTGTGAATGTAACCCGACTCACGTGATGTCCAGTAGCCGCATCTCGACGTAAGCATCCTTGCCAGTAGTGCTCATCTCGGCCGGCAGGGTGACCCGCCGCACCTCACCCACCCGCATGTCAGTCCACATCTCTTGGAGCCACTCACGTACATCAGACAGACCAAACTCCAGCCCACTGCCCTCCCCTCTCTTGTCCTGGCCGTCAAAATCGTCAGCCCACTCGATAATGTCGGCTTTTATGTGCTGGTCACGGGTCGGTGTGGGACCGCTGCCCTGCTGCACCACCCGAGACAACACGCCCGTCGACCGCCTCCTGCTGCCATCGCTGGCCGCCGCTTCTTCTCTTGCTAGTGGTGGCGGTGCTGCTGCTGCTGACGGTGGCGGTGGTGGTTGTGGTGGCCGCTCGGAACCGACAGAATTCCTGACAAGAAAATACCAAAGAGCAATGCGCAGATATGAATGAGTCCCGTGGCGCACATCAATCCTCACACGTGTGTGAATGTGCCCGACTCATCGGATGTCCACCAGCCTGTACTCGAGGTATCTCTCCTCCTGTCTGCCCGGCACGAGGACGCGGCGCACCTCACCCACACGCATGTCAGTGAGGATCTCCTGCTCCCACTCAGCCCAGGAAGACACAAGACCTACCACCCCATGGAGATCATATCTCTTGTCTGGTCCGTCGAAGTCATCACGCCACTCGATGATGTCGACCGTGACATTCTGCTCACGCGTCGCTTTGGGCCCACTACCCTGCTGTACGACTTGATGATAGGTTCCAGAGGGGTACAGAGTGAATCCTTCATGGCTGCTGTCATTATTAGGCGCCGTCGTAGCTGCTGCTGCTGGTGGTGGTAGTGGCCGCTCGGGGCCGACAGGAGTCCTGGCAAAGAAATGCCGGATAGGACAGGAGGAGCAACACCCACACACACCAAGTGAAGCCGTGACGCACACAAATCCTCACACGTGTGTGGACGTGCCCCGACTCACCGGATGTCCAATAGCCGCATCTCGATGTAAGCATCCTCCCCAGTGGTGCTCAATGAGCCCGACAGGATGACCCGCCGCACCTCACCCACACACATGTCAGTCCACATCTCCTCCTCCCACCCATCACAGTCGGACGGACGATCCACCTCCCCTCGCCTCTCCCATACTTTGTCTCCATCGAAGTCGTCAGCCCATTGGATGAAGTCATACTTGACGCGTTGGTCACCTGTCGGTTTTGGCCCACTGCCCGGCTGCACCACTCGACAGTAGGCGCCAGAAGGCATCTTTGTGAAGCCGACGGGAGTGCTGGTAAAGAAAATACCAAAGAGGAGAGAAAGAAATACCCACACACGAAGTGAATGCCGTGCCTTTTGTGGATGTTTCTCACTCCTCGTCGATAATGCCGATCAGCCGCAGCTCGATGTACTTCCCATCTCGCGTAATGAGGCGCCTAAGTTCGCCCTCGCGCATCGAGAGTATCGCCTCACTCACTCATCGGCCCACCAGACACACGCCACTCCAACCCACGGTCATCGAAGGCTTTCTCCTGGCCGTCGAATCCATCACGCCACCCAATCTCGTCATACCTGACGCGCTCGTGGAGTGTGGGCACTCTGCCACTACCCTGTCGCACCACCTTATGAAGTGCGCCAGACGGGCGCTGGACGAAGCCATCGTCAGTCGTGTCGTCGCCCTTGCTGTCCGCCGCCCCTTCATGGCTACTGTCATTCTTAGGTGCCGTCGGAGCTGCTGCTGGTGGTGGTGGTCGCCAGTCGGGGCCGACAGAATTCCTGGCAAAAAAGCAAAGAGCACCACGCACAGTCGAAGTGAATGCCGCGAGTCACATCAACGTCCGCACACGTGTGTGAATGTGTACCGACTCACATGATGTCCACCAGCCTGTACTCGATATATCTCTCCTTGCCAGTGACACTCAGTCTGGCCGGCACGACGACCCGACGCACCTCGCCCACACGCATGTCAGTGACGACCTCCTGGACCCACTCAGTGCACTCAGACACACGCAACTCCCACCGACCTTCCTCAAATTCCTTCTCTTGCAAGTCGAAGTCGTCGTGCCACCCGATGACGTCGTACTTGACCCACTGGTCATGCGTCGGTTTGGGCCCACTGCCCTCTTTGACCACTTGATGATAGGTTCCAGAGGGATACAGAGTGAATCCTTCATGGCTGCTGTCGTTATTAGACGCCGTCGTAGCTGCTGCTGCTGGTGGTGATGGTGGCCGCTCGGGGCCAATAGGAGTCCTGGCAAAGAAATACCGAAGAGGACTGGAAGAGCAACACCCACACACACACGAAGTGAATGCCATGACGCACACCAATCCTCACACATGTGTGAATGTACCCCGACTCACAGGATGTCCAAAAGCCGCAACTCGATGAAATCCTCCGTCCATTTGTTGATCAGCCCGGCCGGCGTCACAATACGCCGCACCTCACCCACACGCATGTCAGTCCACATCTCCTCCTCCCACTCATCACAGTCGGACGGGCAATCCACCTCCCCACGCTTCTCGTGTACTGGATCTCCATCGAAGTCGTCAGCCCATTGGATGAAGTCATACTTGACGCGTTGGTCACCTGTCGGTTTTGGCCCACTGCCCGGCTGCACCACCTGAAAGTAGACGCCAGACGGCATCTGTCTGAAGCCCACAGGAGTCCTGGCAAAGGGAACATTGAAGGGGAGAGGAGGAGCACCACTCACACACGAAGTGAATGACGTGGCGCACACCAATCGTCACACGTGTGTGGATGAGCTCGACTCACCAGATGTCCAATAGCCGCATCTCGACGAAGCCTTCCTTCCCAGTGATGCTGAGCCCGGCCGGCACCACAATACGCCGCACCTCACCCACACGCATGTCAGTGAGGGCCTCATGGATGCACTCATTACGCTCAGCATACACAGGGTACTCCCACCCACGCCTGTCCCATCTCTTGTCTTGTCCGTCGAAGTCATCAGTCCACTCGATGTAGTCGATCTTGACTCGTTGCTTACGTGTCGGTTTGGGTCCACTGCCCTGCCGCACCACTTGATAAAACACACCCAACGACGACTGAGCAAACACATCGCCGCCGCCCTGGCCACTTGCTGTGGTTGGCGATGAGACCTCCTGACGCCGCAGTGTGGCGTCATTGCCATTGGTCACACCCACACTGACGGCCTGGTCGGCTGTGGGCACTCTGCCGCTGTCCTGCTGAACCACCTTGTGAGGTGCACCAGACGGGCGCTGGACGGAGCCATCGTCGGCCGTGTTGTCGCTGCTGTCCGCCGCCCCTTCATCTGCTGCTGGTCCCGCTGCTGGGGTCGGTGAGGGTGGTGGTGGCTGATCGCCTTCCTTATTCTCTTGGCCTTTATCGGTGCCGACAGCCGACCTGACCACCAGCACCAAGTCGGGATGAAAGCAAATGTGCCTGTGTGACAGTGTTACTCACGCGTCGTTTATAATGCCGATCAACCGCAGCTGAAGGTAGCGGACAGAATATCTGGCTGGCCGTATGATCTGCCTCACCTCCCCCTCGCGCATCGACAGTATCGCCTCACGCCACCAGTCAGCCAGATCAGACACACGCCACTCGAACCCACGGTCATCGAAGGCTTTCTCCTGGCCGTGAAAGTCATCAAACCACCCAATCTCGTCGAACTTGACGGTGTCGTTGGCCGTCGGCACTCTGCCACTGCCCTGCCGCACCACCTTGTGAAGTGCGCCAGAAAGGTGCTGGACGAAGCCATCGTCAGTCGTGTCGTTGTCTTTGCTGTCCGCCGTCCCTTCATCTGCCGCTGGTCTCGCTGCTGGGGTTGGTGCGGGTGCTGGTAGCTGATCGCCTTCCTTATTCTCTTGGCCTTTATCGGTGCCGACAGATGACCTGACCACCAGCACCAAGTCGAGGGTGGAAGCACACCTGTCTGTGTCTGGGTCTTCAGGTCGCTCACTTGTCGGGTTCGATGCAGAACTTGATGTGCGAGTGGAACGACGGCTTGATGGCCAACCGCTGACCATTGACCACCAACTCATAACCGCCTTTGCCATCCCCATGGACGAACTGACCATCCAACAGCCCAACCGGTTCTCCACTCATGGCGGCAACACACCGCCCTACACAGATACACAGACACAGACACAGACACAGACACAGACACAGACACACACACAGACACACACACACACACACAGTCAGAGTGACGTTCACTGCAGCGTGAGATCTGTATGTGTGTCGGTGTTGGCTGACGTCCTCTGAGTCGGCTGATGCGGTGGAAGCCATCCAGCCGTGATGTGGGCTGCATCTGCGGCTGCAGCGGTGTGAGTGGTGGCCGCACAAACCCATCGACAGCCGCCCAGGGCACCAGGAGGACGGCAAACAGCCACACGACCATAGCGACAGTCACGACACACGCCCGATTTGTCGCTTGATCTCTGTTGTTGATGAATCGAATGCTTTCAGACCACAGGTGGGAGCTCTTATGGCTGGTCTCATACGATGCGGAACCTCGCTTTCTGAAGGGAAAGGCGTGCGATCGTTCTGTGGCTCGCCGCCGTGCCTTTCCTTCTCCCCCCCTCTCCCCCGGAGTCAAGAAACGACAAACAACAGGTAGGTCAGATGACAGCACGGCCACCCAGACTCTGTCCGAGATCAACACGTTCATCTCTGTTTGTTCTGTCGTCACGTGTGTCGCGTAATGGTTGACAGGTCAGTCGTGTGCATCAGATTTGGTGTCCTGTGGGATGAGAGGGCGAGATCTATCACAATCTTTCGGCGACGATGTCAGTCGAGCTCCAGATATCGTGTGACAACTACTCCATCCCAGCGGAGAAGGGCCACGACCCCCGCAACCCTCTGCCCTTCAGCGGAGCCTCTTACGAGCAGCTGGAGATTGAGCGATGCTCTTGCAGCACCACTCATCGACTGAGCAAGTGCCGGAGAAAGGACCCTCTCAGAATGGCTCTGATTGAGAGGAGATACGACCTGACGACGGCTGGAAAGAGATCTGAGATGAGACTCTCCATTCCAGTCGCCCTAGTTGTTGCTGCCACGTTCCTTATCGAGCGGAGGAGGAAAGAGAAGGAAGTCGAGAGTGTGCCGTGCTTCGTGGCATCTGTGGAGCGTGGCGAGATTGTGAGACTCAAGATATTGTGGAAGGCGGTGAGTGGCGATTCCACAAGGACGTGGGAGTGCACGTACACCGTCGGCCACGGCCCCTACGAGCGCCTTCACCTCAAGGCACTCGTCTACAGCGACTCCTTCCGACTGCACACCGTCAGTAGTGTCAACCTCGACGGTGCCCTGACAGAGGCGATCAGGGGCACCCGCACGACGGCTAACAACCTCAACGTCAATCTCCAGCGGAAGCAGCAAGAGAAGAAGGCGCTCCAGGGCACTGCGGGTGAGTGTAGTGTAAGTGAACAGAGAGGATGGATGTCCAGTGTTCGTCAGTCTCACACGTGTGTGAGTGTGTGTTGTCTGCTGGTCGGTCAGATAGCAACAATGAGGAGCCTGGCCAGCTGCCCATCGCTTCGTCAGCGCCACCTGAGCACGAGAGCCCTCCACCATCCACGACACCCTCGGCTTCCGCCAGCTCTGTGTTTGGTGCTGCCCACGGCACAACTACTGGCGTCGAGCAGGGCGGGATCGACTTCAACAACACCCGGACCGCGGCCGAGAACAAGTACATCGCAGAGTACAACAAGGCAGCCGACAGCTACAACGAAAAGGTGGCGGACATGCGCGAGAGTTTTCAGGGCGTCCGCACTCAATGGGCTGCCCACACAAAGGGGAGGCACGGCTTTGAGTACGAGGAGTACCTGACGTCGAGCTTCAACTACAATGCGCAGATGAAGGGCAATCAAGACGTGCAGGCGATTCGTCTGGGGGGGAACGGGCCCGTGGACATCATCATTGTGGATAAGAGCCTTCCCGTCGGGCAGCAGGTTGTCAAGCGCATCCAGACCAAGGCGTACGCCAACTCATCAGCAACCAAGAGGCATGTGCGAGGCCACAAGGCCAAGTACTCCGACGCTGACACCCTCAAGGGCTACATGGAGAAATTCACGAACATGAAAAACCTGCCGCCAGGAGTCCGGGTGGGCAGAGATGCATAGATAGCGGACATACAGTACCGCATGTCACTCCTCTTTCGTCTCTGTGTGTCTGTTTGCCTTCAGGAGGAGCTGCTTCAGACCACCCCTGGCGATATCGACTACGTCGTCCCTCAAGACCATCTGAAGAACGTGCAGACCGATGTGACTCGCAAGGGGAAAGTGTCTGAGGCTACAGCAAACAGCAGCGACAAGCTCGAGCATGGAGAGGTCTCAAGCGGGAACCCCACACGAGACGAGATCAACGGCCTGCTCAAATTGTCCGAGGAGCAGTGGCAGGCAATGCAGCGGAGGCAAGAGCTGAAGCTGCAGGCGAACCAGAGCGTCACAGGAGGGGCTATGCGAGCGGCACGCACGGCCGCTGTGGTCGGGGGGGCTGTGAGTGGTGCCATGTCCCTCGGCAGCCGGTACCTGCAGCACAAGCAGGGGCAGGAGGCATACAGACGCGGAGAGCTGGCCGAGATGCCCGAGTGGAAGTGGGAGGAGGTTGGGCTGCTGGTGGCTGCGGACACTGCAAAAGGCGCTGGGATTGGGGCGCTATGGGGCGGAGGCTGCCACGTCGGTTCTCGCCTACTGCAGAAGCAGGCAGCCAAATACGCCCTCCAGGAGGCGACAGTCGCTGCCGAGGCTTTCAAGGGCCTCTCCCAGTCGACCGGCGTGATCGCCATGGTGGGGTGTGGAGTGGTGTCCATAATGTGGGATGTGGCGTACAGAACCTGCTGGAAGGGAGACCTGACGTGGAGGCAGTGCAGCCGGCAAGCATTTGGCACCACTGCGAGCACTGCGGTGAACCTGGGCATCAGCTGTGCTGCCTTCATCCCCGTCAGCGGCCCCTTCGCCCCATTGGTCGGCCTCGGGGTCTTGGCCGCTAGCATTGCCTGCGGGTCTGTCGACTGCCATTATGGTCTGACGAGCAGCCTTGCCGAGGCCTTGGTGCCGTTGACCAAAGAGGAGAAGATCGACAAGATCGAGCAGGCGATGGCCAAGCTGCGCGAGGAGTGGATGAAGGCGATGGAGAGGGCCAAGCAGATCGCTGACGAGATCTTCTGCGTCCACCCTGACGCCAGCTTCGACGAGGTCCGGCGCAAGTATCGCGTGTTGGCGAAGATCTACCACCCGGACAGGGGCGGAGACACTCAGCGCTTCCAGGAGATCGGCATGGCGTACGAGGTGCTGCAGAACTACAAGACGAACAACCCTGCACGTGTGCTTGCGTCGATGGCCAGCGTGCTCGCCGTTGCGGACGGGCAGGAGGGGGTGGGCGAGGAGTGAGTGAGTGACTGGCAGAGGGACACTGTGTGTGGTGGTTGAGAGCGTCACTGTGCATGTCGGCGGGCATTCTCGACTGTGACGAGCGTCACTGCACTGGTCTGCTGCTCTTCCCATTTGCGTCCCTTTCGCTGCCTCTACGTGCTGCCCGTTGCGTGATTCTTATCGAGTGTCTTCTCCTGTATCTAGCTATGAATTCGTGGATGTCATTGCGTGTGTGAGTCGTGGTGTGGTGTGGAGCCGCTGTCATAGATATCTCTCGGCGACCGATCGACGGACGGGCCGTGCGATGAAGCTTTCATGTCAGCAGTGCACGTGATTTGTGTGGTGAGTGATTTATGTGTGTCTGCATCTGAGTGAGAGAAGGTGAGCCCCTCGCGTGTGTTGTGTGATGACGAACCATGGCCTTTATTATTTCATTCAATCAATACGTGTTCGCACAAGGAGGAAGGAATCACGCAGTGATGCCCACAGATGAAGACGGAATAAACTTGGTGAATTCTCCAGCAGCGAATGCTCAGACCGATGTTTCGTAGCGCATCATGGACACGTGCCACTCAGCCCCTCAGCCTGCCCTGGTGAGACATGGTTCCGCTTCATCGCCCCCTCCATTCCTCACAGCTGGATGCGCTGCGCTCATTTGGCCCTCTTCTCCCTGCCGGCGCCGGCGTCTCCGCCCCGCACAGAGGTCGTCAAGGGATGGTTCGACTCGTACGACGCAAAGCTGCACATACACACACACATGGGCAGACGCCCTCATCGGCAAGCGGCTGGATTTGCGCACCTTCTGGTGTTTCTTGGTCTCTCCTTCTCGGTGACTTCGATGAGTCTGTCGAGAGGGTCCTCCACACCGACCTCAGCCAACATGTCCAAAAACACATTCTGACCACACAGACACACACACACACACACACACACACAAGTCACGCGTTGTCTGTTGGGTGTTTGTTCTGCGTGTGTGTCAGCTGCAGCTTGCTTGCCTTGAGTGCTCTGTTGATGACGTATGACGGCGACCGGATGGCCACCCGCCCTTTGCTCTGCATGTGGTGGCCTCTGCCCTGCTCCACCCGCACCAGACACTCCGTCCCACCGAACTTGCCCGCAGCCACGACATTCTGCGGAGAGGAGTCCAAAGCCTGCACACCAGACAAGTCACACACACAGAGAGAGAGAGACATGCCGATGTGGTGCGCCTTCATGCCTTGATGCGCTGCAAGGACTGACTGACTGACCGGGAGGCAGCTGAATGCGCCCCCCATGCTGACACATTTGGTGAGGTAGTAAAAGCCGCCAACCGCGTGGAAGATCGCCCGGAGAGGAAACACAAACTGAGGCGCACACACACACAGACACACAGACACACGGACGATCGCTCGCACATCCATCCATCCATCCACAAGAGTGTGTGTGTGAGTGCGGCTGTGTGGCGAGGAGACGTACGGCGAGTTCGCCCATTTCGTATTCGTGTGTGTCCCATCTGTCGAAGAAGTCGGAGGGGCCCATCGTGACGGGATCCATGAACACAACTGATATATACACACACACACACAGAATCATTTGGTTCGTTCGGTGTATTCACACGTTCACACGTACCCATTGGCAGAGGCAGTCTCAGTGGGATCACGTGACGGCAGTTGTCGGCGGAGCTGCACACATCACACCACACCACACAGCACACAGCACAGACATGCAGACCTGCATGTGCCCGTGTGTTGGTGTGTCCGTGTCTGTGTCTGGATGTGTGTGGAAGGCTCACAGGTAGGTCAGCTCCAGCACGGGGGTGTCATCGAACGGCTGGGACACATCCAAACTAACAAAGGCAACCACACACACATCCCTTGGTCGATAGACGTTCACACACAGTGTGTGTGTGAGTCTGTGTGTGTGTGGGTGTGTGTGTGTGTCTGCGCACCTTCCCCTTTGACTTTGTCTCTGCTGTGGCCGCAGTCCGCTCTCGGCACCACCGGGCAAAGGGGCCAGACGCACCGACACTGACGTACACACACACACGCGCGCATACAGACATAGAGACCTCTGGCTGTGTGTGCAGATCCGTGCTCTGTCTGCCCTCTGGTGTGCGCGCACGTCCTCTGTTGGCTTGTTTGGCGACTTTGACGTCCATCTGGGGGATCAGCACACGGCCCCTGACACACACACACACACGGACGGACACACACACGGTGCATCGGTGCAGGTCCGTCCGTCCGTCGTCTGACACCACACACCACACCTGTTCTCGATGAGCAGCTCGAACTCCCCCCGCCTCTCACATGCGTTCACGTCAACCGCAAAGTATACCTGTGTGTCCGTGTGTGTGTGTGGGGGGGGGCGAACATTGATCGCACCCACACACCAGACATCACAACATCACACACATGCACCTTTTGTGGCTGTGGGTGTGGTGTGTGCTCACCTCGATGCTCTTGTCTTCGTAAAGCAGCCCCTGTCTGGCGAGAAGGAGGTTGCGGTAGAGAGCCAGCTGCTTGACGGACATCGGGTCGCTGCCCAAGGACACCTCCACTGCACACACACACACACACACACACGCACACACACAGCCATGGTGGATGAAGCGATGTGTGGGTCGGTTCGGTTATATGTGTGTGCACCAGTGGGTGTGGAGTTCCAGACGTCGTTGGGCGTGGCGGAGAAGTAGCGCCGCTTGGCCTTGCTCTCGTCAGCTGCACACACACACACACACACACAAAACACCACACACACAAGGTAGATGGTGGTCAACCATTGTACGTGTGTGTGTACCATCGTCTTGCGGAGTCACGCGAGCCGATGCCTGTAGGCAGCCAAAGCACAACCAATGGGATGCATAGGGGTGGGTGGGCTGGTGCATTGTCCTCCCTGTCTTACAAAGTGCAGCATCCTCTGCTCTCTCTCCTGCACCACACCACCGCCACCACTGCTGCTGCTACGACCAGACCTGCAAACCACCACCACACACACCACACACACACACATCGGTCCACCTCTCTCTGTCTCTGTCTCTGTCTTTGGCTTACACGAGTGTGCGCTCCAGCTCGTCCCCTTTGCCGACGCGCAGCATCGTGGACGAGGCCATCGACGACACGCGAGAGGGGAACGGGTTGGACATGAACGCACCGCTGACCACACAGGAAGGGACACAGCACACACAAGGAGGAGGCACATGTTGAGAAATAGAGAGAGAGGAGGCGATCTCTGTGTATGTGTGTGGGTGTACCTGTGTTGTGGTGGGGATGGCGGGGCCACCAGGGCGGGAGGGATGTGCAGGCCATCCTGCCAGCCACAAACCAAACCAACAGGTGCGGCCGTCTGTCTGTGTCTTGTGGGTCTGTGAGACCTGTGTGTGTGAGACGTGTGTGTGTGTGTGTGTCTCACCGTGGTGTCGAAGATGTACTTGAGTTGTGCGAGCTGCGTCTCGGTGTGCTGCTGCGATGCCGTGGCCGTCTGCAGCCGCTCCTGCAGGGAACCGTGCAGCCGACCCATCGCTGCATCACACACACACACACACACATACATGGAGGGATCAGGGAGGAGACACGTGTGTGTGTGTGTGTGTGGAGGAGGGAGAGGCACCCTCGATATCTGCGGTAAGCTGGGCGCATCGCTGGCGCTCCTGCAGGCAGGCAATCAGGCAGCGACACGAGTGTTGGTTGATATAGGTCACAGTGTGTGTCTGTGTGTGTGTGTACGTGGAATAGCCGCTGTCTGGTGTCCGAGAGCAGCGCTTCCTTGTCAGACAGCTCCGTCTCGACCTGACCGACAGAGAGAGACCGATCGGACAGCCAAATCAAAGAATGACTGAATGAATGGCATGTGTGTGTACCTGTGATTTGTCCCTCATGGTTTCCCGCAGCTGCGTGCTGCACCTGTGCAGCCTATCGGACAGCTCCTCACACCGACCCTTTGACTATACACACACACACACACAGCACATGGACACCCACAGGGAGAGGGAGAGAGAGAGAGAGAGATGCACCACCTCTGTGTGTGTCTGTGCGGGGTGTCGGTGTGGGTGTGTGCGGTGGTCAATTACGTCGTTTAGCTTGTCGGTGAGGTCGGCCACTTTGTCGCGCAGGGGGTCCAGCTGCCTGCAATGACCACCGCGTCACACACACAGACCACACACCACACACATGGATGGATGGATGGATGTGTGTGTGTCCGGTGCTGACGGACTCACTCACCGTATCTTGGCGCTTGCAAGTGTGAGCTGGATCACCAGCTGCTGGCTGAAAGACGACAGGTGACACACACCACACACACACACACACACGGATGCAGCCCCCTCTCTCTTTCTCTCTCTCTCTCTCTCTCTCTTGTGTGTGTGTGTGTGTGTACTTCTGAGTGTCCTTCTTTTGCATCTCCACTTGCAGGTTGTCAATCTGGTTCTGCAGCCCCTGCACCGACACACACACACACAGCCACACAGCCATCCAGCAACACTCTCACACAATAACAGTGTCGCCATGCCATGCCCTGCCCCCTGACTGACTGACTGACCCACCCACCTCGATCTCCCCGTCCTTGTTTTTGAGGGCCATCTGCATCTGCCGCACCATGGCCGCCTGCTGACCCGCAGCCGCCTCACTCCGCACCAACGACGCCACGCTCGGCGGACCTGCACGCAATGCACACACACACACACACACATCAAGCCGTCCATCCAGTCATCTGTGTGTGTGTGTGTGGTGGGGAGGGGGTGGCTAGGTGATGGCTTACCGGTGAGGTACATGCCTGGACTGGCCATGGGGCCGCCTGGTGGTTGCTGCTGCTGCTGCTGGTCGGGAGGCACTGTGTCGGGCGCCTGTTTTGCAAACACGGAGGTATGGTGGGTGGACGGCTGTGTGTGTGTCCATGCGTGTGTGCTCACGTGAGAGAGAGAGGGGCTTGCGTGCGGCGCCATTGGCGGCAGCTCAGTCAGATTGGGCACACTCGCGCCAGCCGACTGAAACCCACCGAAGGACGGCTCACCCTCTGACACGCACCACAAGACACACACACACACACATGGATGACACACCAGTGTGTGGAGGGGCAGGGTAGGACACTGACCACTGCCAGCGATGGGCTGCCCGCCTGCTGCGCCGGCCCCCAGGGCGGGAGCGGTTTGGAAGGTGAACGACGCCTCTGTCCATGGGACAGGGGACGACATGGCCGCCGGCTGGACTGAGTCACCTGCAGCACACACACACACACACACACACATATGGGAAAATTGAGGTGGGTGTGGGTGTGGGTGAGGGTGTGGCGAGTGGTGAGTGGTGGGTGGACCGACTGACCGAAGGCGGGCGTCATGGACCGTGTGAAGGGGTCCTCATCCAGCCCCACACCAGAGGAGGACACCCCTACAAACTCGTCACCCTCTCCACCCCTACGCCCACACACACATACAAACACACACACACACACACACAAACAAACACACCAGTATCTATCTCTGTGTCTGTCCACTCCACTGTCGACGCAGCAGACGTACTTACTTCTTGTCCGGTGCCGCGTCGCTGGCGTGGCTGGCCGGCGTGCTGTCGCGTCGTTTCTTCTTTTTGCCCTTCTCGGATGGGCCGGCGAGGGAGAGGGGCGACGATGAGGGGTCCGGCTGGTCGCCAGTGAGGTAGTCGGGCTGGTCCTCCTGCTCGCGGTCTCTGATATCGTCACACACACACACACAAACACACAGAGTCGATATGTCTGTTGTCTGTTGGCGTCTGTGTATGTCTGCTCTCTCTCTCTGTGTGTGTGTGTGTGTCGGGGCGAGTTGGGTGTGCGGTGTGGGTCTGGGGTGGGGGTACCTGTCTTTCTTTTCCTTCCTCTCCTTGGGGCTCTTGCTCCTCTTGGTGCCGCCCTTCTTCTCGCCCTTCTCCTTCTTACCACCAGCAGGACGCTCCGACTTGCCCTCCTGGAGAGGGCCCCCACACACACACACGGACACAGGTGCATGGCATGGCTGTTGTGTGTGTGCATGATGCTCCATCCCCAGCCCCCC
>CDMY01000748.1:194998-205899 GCA_001179505.1 Vitrella brassicaformis | reverse complement strand
CCCCCCCAGCCACACACTCACCGATGGAGCAGGCTCCTTGTCATAGGCGGCGATGGCCTCGCCCAGCTTGTGGGTCACGTCAGCGATGTCCTGATTGATCGTGCGCACATAGACGTGTCTGAAGGGGTGTTTGGTTGCTCAATTCACTCACCTCAAATTCGTCCATGCGGTCGTTGTCTGCCGCGTCGCTCGCGCGGCCCTCCCAAAATGACAACTCCCTACACCCACACACATGCACAGACACATACACACACATCGCTCTCTCTCTCTCTCTCTGTGTGTCTGTGTGTGTGTGTGTGTGTCTGTGTGGCGGCTCTTTACTTCTGGCACTTCTCCAGCAGGTCGCGCGTCCGGTCGCTGTGGCGATCTGCCATGCGATGCGCCCACACACATCCACACACACACACACCCATGCTTCCACCTCCCTGCCCTGGCTCCATCCATCCATCCCTCCATGGTGTCCATCTGCACGTGCGCCTACCGTCCTGTATGGCCTCCTTGAGGTCCACAGCCATGGTCAGTGCGATGTCCAAATCGGTCCGCGACATACGCCGGTCGGACGACCGGCGCGAGGCGTCCCCACCACCACCACTGTCGCGACGATCACGATCACGGGAGTGGTCGTCGTCTGCACAGCAAAGCCACACCAGTGATATGTGTGCGGTGCTTTGGGGGGGTGGGGGGTGGGTACCCATTGGTGGGGGTGGCGGTGGGGGTGGTGCGTTAGACGGCGACGAGCCGCCGGGGCGGGACGACTGCATTCATTCAGTCATTCGACGCACGTCGTCAAGGCTGTGCGTGTGTGCGTGTGTCGGTGCTGGTGCTGCTGTTTACCAGGTGGTGGAAGTCCTGTGACTGCGGGAAGCTGACACCTGCACACACACACACACACACACAAACACACATACATACCTCAGGTCAGTGAGGGCATCTGTTGTGTGTGTGGGTCGAGCGCCAAACCTTCTTTTTTGAGTTTGTCTCGCGTGGTGGTGAACTCGCGCAGCTTGTCGGGCCGCGCGGCGTACTGACGGGCCCACTTCTCTAAAGAATGGAAACACACACACACACACACACATACACACAAAGGGCAGTCTCACACACACAGGCACACACACACAGATGAACACCTGCATACCGATGAACTCGGCCACACAGCCGACAAAGTCCTCGACGTCCACCATGCTGCACACACCAACACCAATTACAGAGTGAGTGAGTGGGTGGTGCAATCGGGAAGTGAATGTGTCAGCCAGTCCACACACACAGACACACACAGACACACATAGATAGATGGCTGGCTCTCTCTGGACGACCTCGACCTGACTGACCTAGTGGTGGTGGGGAAGAACTCGGGTCTTCTCTTGGAGGGCGTCTTCTCCTTGCTCTTGCGCAAGATGTCAGAGAAGAAACGCAGCCTACACACACACACACAGACACACACACACACACAAGATACACACAGAGATCGGCCGCGCGGATCCATCCATCCATCCATTCATCTCGCCCGCACTTTTCCGCCACGGCCGTCGCCAGCTTGTCGCGCGCCCCCATGAGGTGATCCAACACCTGACACACACACACACACACACACACACACAGAAGAAGTTACACACACCACCTCAGACCTTCACACACATCATTCGGCAGACAGACTGACGCCTGCGCTGCGCTGCGCTGCGCGTCCCCCACCCACCCGAATGGCCATGATCTTGGTGGACACGAGCTCGCCCTTGTTCTTGATGAGCGATATCACATACTCAACCGCACTCCGAGTGCCCTCAGTCCTGAGTGATCAACACACACACACACACACACATTGCAGTCAGTCAATGAATCGCCAGGCAGGCTCGTGTGTGTGAGTCCTGTCCTCTCGCTTGCAACAAGCTGACGTGAGGAGCTGCACCCTCGAGGCGAGGTTGCCCTTCTCGCCGCTGAAGGCGTCCTCACTCCGCACCGCCGTCTGAATAGACGACTTGATCTGGTTGATGGCCGACGACATGGTCAATGACGCTCCCGCTCGTCTCCTCTGCTGCTAGATGCCGGGCCGCGGCGGCCGTGACGCTGCTGCTGCTGACTGCTGACGCCTTTACGCCCTCCCCCTCTCTGTCACAGAGGGAGGGAGGCCTCCAAGTTCGTTTCAGGGGAGCTTTCTAGGCGCTGCAAAGGCCCCAGAGCACTGCTGTCGACTTAGAGAGCTGAGCTAAGCCTCAGACGTGAGACGCATGCCCCCCATCGCCCACAAAGAGAGTGCGAGCTTAGTCACTAGTAGCTCGCAGAGGGGTAGAGCGAATGCGACAAAGCCAAGAGGCAGACCTGTGATGATGTGAGGCAGAGAGGCGTTGATTGGATTGACAGAGAGGACGGGCGATGGAGGACCCCTTTGGCTACTACAACGCTCCGCTCCCTCAGTGGTTCCCCTCCGACAACCAGCACCAGCCACACGCATACGACCAGCTCGAGGGGCAAGATCCGTGTGTCGCTGGAGTCGCTGGAGCTGGCGACTCGTGTGACACCTTCCAGTGGCCGCCACCCCCCCTGCCAGACGACCACCGATATGCGCAACCGCAGCCACACCAGCAGCTGCAGCAACTGCAGCAACAGGGCGGCGACCACACGCAGGACGAGCATCAGCAGCGTCAGCAGCAGCATCACGAGCAGCAGCCTTACGAGCATCACTACGAGCCGCAGCATCCTCCTCAGGGGGTGGTGGACAAGGTGCGTGTGATCACCCCGCCGCCGGCTGCCGTGCGGCAAGGGCAAGGCAGCAGTGGGTATGGGTATGGCGGTGGTCATGGCGGCAGTGGGTATGGGTATGGGTATGGCTGTGGGTATCAGCACCAGTATCAGCACCCATATGGCGGCGGCTACGGAGGCTATGGGCGGCAGGGGAGGGGGAGAGGCTTCCGTGGGAGAGGCCGGGGAGGAGGGTAAGTCGACTGACTCAAGGGAGGGAGGGAGGGAGGGAGGCAGGACGTGTGTCGTCCAATGTGCATGCCTGTCTGTGTGTGTGTGTGTGTGCATGTGCGGCAGGTACTATCACGGCTGGGCGAATCCGCACCACTACTACCACCAGCAGCAGCAGCAGCAGCACCGCGGGCAGCACTCCCATCGAGGGAGGGTGTTCACCAAGGGCTACCAGGGCAACGTCCGGGTAAGTGCGAGACCGAGAAGAGACAGACAGCCCCATGCATGTGTGTATGCAGCAGATAGCCATCGATTTGATGCTCACTATATGTCTGTGTTGTGTTGGTGTCGTTGGTTCGGTTCTCCCTGTCTGACAGATTCATGTGCAGGAGGCTCCAAGCTCTTCTCTGAACGAGTGGGAGCTCAGCGAACACCTCGCAGACCTGCGCGTAAGACAAACCTCCACCAAAGCTGCATGTGGATGCCTGTGGATGCTTGTGTATGTGTGTGTGCGTGTGTGTGTCAGCGTGAGTCTCTTCGTTGCGCTGAGATTGAGAGGCTGACGCAGATGGAGGAGGCCAAGCGGGAGCAGGAGGAGCTAGAACTGGTATGCACCACCACCACCAGCAGATACACACTCACCACCCATCTGGCCATCTTGCGTGTGGTTTTGTGTTCAGTCCCGCCTGGCCGCTTTGCCCCTGTCATCTTCGTCTCAGCCGACGCCGCCCTCGCCCTCCTTCGGCTGGGGGCTGGAGCAGGCGTCGTCCGCCATGATGGCTCAGGTAGGTATCTTCACACACACACGCACTGACACACAAGGATGCCTGTGTGCACCCCGACTGACTGAATGAATGGCCTCTGTGTGTTCTGTGTGTGTGCAGGAGGGTGTTGGCAAGGATAAGGATGTGTGTGAGGTGGAGAGCGACAATGAGGTCGTCATCAAAGACCCCAGGAGGGAGGAAGACGTAAGCACCGCATCCACCCTCCCACCCCCTCTCTCCCTTACACACACACACACGCACTCCATCTCCTTCCCTCTCTGTCTGTCTGTCTGTCTGTGTGATGCATCCAGGCCGATTCGTCCCCTCCGTCTTCTCCCCGTCTGCTGTCGTCCCTGCTGTTGGGGTCTCTGCAGCGGGCACTTGATGACGCCGGCGCCGGCGAGTCCTGGGAGGCTGGCGACGAGTCACCGGTCATCAAAATCAACAAGGTACGCTCGCTCGTTGGTCGACACACACACACAGCCAGCACCCACCACAAGACACCTCACCACTGTGTGTCGATCTGATCTTGATCTGCAGGAGGTGAACCCCAAGATGGAGAGCGGCGAGTCACCCTTCACCCACTCCACCCTCACGCCCACGCCCTCCATCCGCCCTCCATCCCTGATGCTCGACAGCCACGCCCACATCCACACACACAGCCACATCCAGCACCACCAGGACAACACCACCAGCAGCAAGGACAGCAGCAAGGAGGCCCCGCACCACCCAAGGCACCACCAGAAGCAGCAGCAGCAGCAGCTGCTGCAGCAGCAGGAGGACAGCAAACGGGCCAAGAAACGGCGAGCGCGCAACAAGAAGAAGCAAAAGGCGTCAGCTGCTGCTGCTGCAGTGAGTGGTTGTGCCGCAGTGCCGAGCAGTGAGCGCGTCAGTGGCGACGAAGCGACGGAGAGCGACAAACAGAAACAGCAGCAGCAGCAGGAGACGGTGGCGGTGGCGGACATCGATGCCGCCGTGGGTGTGGGTGTGGGTGTGGGCGTGTGGGCCCGTCTGCTGGCGTACGTGCAGATGTTGCTCACACTGCTGTGGTCGTTCGTGTGGCCCTGCGCGTCAGTCGAGCCGTCAGCGCCGCCGTGCGTGCCACTCAGAGGCATCAACCATGGCAGCAGCACCACAAACACAACGACCACGACCACCACAACCACCACGACCACCACGAGGAAGAGACGCAAGCAGGGAGGGGGAGGAGGGAGTGGGAGGGAGTGAGGGCAGATCTGTCCCTCTTTTTCTCTTCTTTGTCTGGTGGGTGGGTGGATGGATGGATGGCCGTGCTTTTTTCTCCCTCCCCCCCTCTCTGTCTGTCAGTCTGTCTGTATTGACAAAGGATGGAGGGCGAATGAGAAAAGCGGCACACCGATGGATGGATGGATGGAAGAATGGTCTACCGAATGAAGTACTGAACGGGCGGTGTATACTTACACATAGATGGCGGGGAGATAGGGATGGGAGCTGGAGGGGGGGTGGGTGTCTGTCTGTCTGTCTGTCTGCCCTCTGTATACTTGTTCTTGTTTGTTCATGGGGTGTGGTTGCGGATGTGTGTATATGTATACCTACCTGTTGGTGTGCGTGTGCGGACGAGTGCTGTGCTCCCTCTCTCTCTGTGTGTGTCTGTGTGTGTTGGTGTGACGCTTCCTGGCAAGAGGACGCTCGCTACGGCTGATCGATCGGACGGCTGGATGACGGGGTGGTTGCTCTCTCCCTCGCTCTCTCTCCCCCTCTCCACTCCCTCTCTCACTCTCTCTCTCTCTCACACACACACGTATATATCGCCTCCCACCCCACCCCACCCTCTCCGTCCACCTACCCTCACTCACACACGTGGATGTGATGTGTCCATATGTCTGTATCTCTGCACGGACGGCTGTCGACCGACAATTTTGAGAATTTTAGGGGGTAGCGGTGAGATGAGGTGAGGTGAGTGAGGCGGTGTGGCAAGACGAGATTCGGCATGGCTGTCTACAGACACACAACAACAACCACCCCGCCCCCGTGTGTACGCCTCGTTTTTCGTCTCCTGTCTGTATGGGTGCGGCAATCAGGAGGGTGGTGTGAAAAACTATGAGTGCTTGCAGACAGAGAGGGGGCGGGTGGTGGCTTGGGTCGGTCGGCGATGCGCGTGTGGTGAGAGGGTGGGGAAGGGGAACGGGATGCGAGCGAGCGACATCTGGGAGCGACATCTGGGAGTGGGAGAGAGAGGGAGAGGGAGGGATAGAGAAAGCGAAGCGCTGGATTGGTTTGTCAAGTGAGCGTGTGTGCGTGTGTGCCACTAACTAACTTAGTGAGTGAGTGATTGGTTCTCTCTATTTGTAACTACTGTCTGTCTGTCTGTCTGAGTGGCTGCTGAGTGTGTGTGTGCGTGTGTGTGTGGTTGGGTGGGTGGGTGGGTCAGTCGACTGATGCTGCGCCTGCCTGCCTGCCTGCCTACCTGCCTGTCTGTGTACATATATACCATACCATACTCTTCTCCGTCTGTCCGTCTGTCTGTCAGCACGACGCCGACGCTTCACACCCACACCACACCACCCTCACACGGCCGTCTCGTCTGCTCCCTCTCTCCCTCAGCTGCCTGCCTGCCTGCCCGCCTGTCTGTCCGCACAAGTATCGGCCGATATATAGGTATACATGTGCAAGGATGTAAGTGAGCTGAGAGAGCCAAGGGGCGGGCGGTGTGTGGTCAGTCAGTCAGGGCGTGTGGTGTGGTCTATGTCGTGTCGTGTAGTGGGGTTCATGTGTGTGTGTATGTGTGTGAGTATGTGTGGATAGGTTTTCACCTCCTACTCTATCTGCTACTGACTCACTGACTCCACTGGCACCTACTTGTTTGGTCACTCACTCACTCACTGACAGACACGCACGTCAACGTCACACAAGGCAAGGCAGCACAAGGCAGCACAGGAGGTGAGCGAGCGGATGGATGGATGGATGAGCAGACCAGCCTCACCGATACATATCCACATCTCTGTGTGTGTACGTCACGCCACCTTTTTTGCCCGCCTGTCTACCCAATTGCCTGCCCATCTGATTGCCTCCCTGCCTCCCTTTCTCTCTTGTGTCCTGACAAACAGAGTGCGGGTGCAAGAGCGAGCGGAGGTGCTGGGGGCACACCACTGAGACAGAGAGCGAGAGAGAGACGGAGAGAGAGAGGAACAGACACAGAGAAAGAGAGAACCGGTGTTCGTTCGTTTATGCTGTGGGGAGTGGCGTGCGAGTCCGTTTCGTTTGCTCCTGTCGGTTCATTCGTGTCGTCTGTCTGCCTGTCTGTCTGGCTGTCTGTTTGTCTGGCTGGCTGTCGTGTTTTTCGGTGTGTTTTGGTCAACCTGCGATGTCCCTGTGCGATATGCTGTGTGATGTGGTATGCTGTGGTGTGCTGTGTTGTGTGTGTGTATCCCTCTGGCTGGCTGTGAGTGGCGTGCAGTGGCTCTTGCGGCTGGTTTAGAGCGAGAGGCACTCACTACCATCTTATCTAACCTCAGCCCTGCTGACGCGTGCTGCGCTGTGCTGTGTGGGTTTGCGTGTCTAGCTCCTGTGCCATGTGCTCGCCTTGCCCGGCCTGGCCAATGGTGTGGGTAAGGGCAGCAGATGGCAGCTGAGGTCCAGATGCGCGACCTGCACTTGGCACTGCATGTGTTGCACCAACACCAAGACGCCACTGACTGATGAGGGTGAGTGAATGGGGCGGGGCGCATGTGTGTGTGTGTGTGTGTGTGTGTGGATTGGCTGTGTGTATCCTTCTTGGTTGGTTTAGGTTGTGTGTGATGGGTGTGTGCGCTCTCATGGATGGATGGAAGAACGGATGGCTCTCTTTTTCGCTTGTGCGCACTCGTTCGTCTCTTTGCCGACCGACTGACGGACTGGCGGACAGACAGATGACATAAGAGACGTCCACACACCGGCACACGTGAGTTGAATCGATATGTGTACCCGCCCCATCATCACACACACAACTCCTTCACCGTCGACCTTTGTGTTTGCAAAATGAATGACACCCGTCCAACACCAATTTGATGAAGAAACTGAACCTACTGCCTAGACACCCGCGCAGCCCATCCTGCGACCAGGGAAGCGAGCAGAAAGCAATCAGCAAAACTCACTCGCAGCACAGCACAGCACAGCACAACAGCTCAGTCTGTCAGAGTGTGATATTACTAAACCTTGCTCCATTATTTCGATCAGCTCCAGCTCGAAATAAGTCGTGTCCGAGCCACTACTCATTGAATCGATGACGTGCCGCACTTCGCCAACCCTCATCGACCACAGCATGTCACGCTCGAAGCCTCCCGAGGACTGGTCGCCATCCTCGAAGCTCGATTCGAATTTGACGTACAATCTGCTGCCTCTGTCGCCTCGGAATCCGTCAACAAATTCCGCCATTTTGTACTTGACAGTGTCGCCAGTGGTCGGGCAGACACCTGTGCCGCGTCTCACCACCTGGTAGAGAAACCGCCCACGCCGAATGAATGTGCTGTCGCCTTGGAATATGGCTTTCGCACTGCCCGGCCTGATGCGACCAACGACACATGCAAGGAACGAGTATAGATGGAGAAAAAAAAAAGAAGAGTTGTTGCCTCATGTCTGTGTACTTACAGCTCTCCGCGTATGTTGGTCATGTCCAAGTCGGTGAACCTGATGGACGTCTGGCCAATCGTCTTTCCTGACGGGCCGCCACTCGCCATCGACATTGACAATGAAGCCTCCCTTCTCATCGACGTGGGCGGGGCGGCCCTGGAAGAGACCCACAGCTTCATCGCTTGCTGGATAGATGATCTTGGTGCCCGCACTGACGCATGCACCCACAAAAGACGGACACACACGACACTGCGACGCGTTGGGGGACAAAAAATCAACCAATCCATGTGTCCGTGCACCTCTTCAGTACCTGACTTGCGGCAGACCAGCGGCCCCTTTGGCCTGCACGTCGCCGAGTCTGCGGATGTGCTGCCAGCTCGAAACAGGCCGCCGTCGACCATCCTCCACATCAACCTGGTAGCCGTCCACTCTGTCGAAGTACACCGAAAGGCCATGCAAGAGGCCAATCGCCCTGTCCGTCCCGGCCATCGCGGGAGCCACACCTGCACCAACACACGGACACACAGGCGCAGCACTCCACTCCTCACGTAGGCATCCTCTGCGCTTCCCTCCATCATCCTCAAGCTGTGCTTACGAGATGGTCTCTTCCTTGATCCCAGCAGCTGCTTGTGGCTCGTGTGAGTGATCTTGGGCATCTGAAGCATCTGGAAGCCGGTGCAAGGGAGCGTAAGACCCCCTGCATGACCCATCGCCGCCGAAGACACCATCGTCAACACCAGATCCAGCGTCAAAGCCGTCATGTCTGATCCAGCCTTGGATTCCTTGCCACTAGCCCTTCAGAGCCAGGAGTGTTGTGCCTGGCATTGTGCGAAGCTCGCAGGCAGATTGTAGAAGGAGAAGGGCGCCAGAAGTGACAATGATGCATTCGTCGCTTCATCACTTGTGGATTGCAGTTGGTCGAGTCGATCTGTTTTGTGATGGAAACTGACACACACCAAAGTAACAGATGCACCAGTACACACAGACGGTGAAGGGAATCCCACACAGTCGATTGGGTTGTCCCTCCCTCCCTCCTCTCGTCAAAGAAGCAAGCGGTCTCTCTCTTGCCCTTCTCTCTGCCCCCCATATGCAGCAGCAAAGTCACGTCACGAATTCGTCTCATGCTGACAGGCGAAAACTCACTGTCTGACACACAGCCAATCAGACCAGTACCAGGGCTAAAATGCCATCAAAAAGCACTCCTCTCGTCAGTCAGTCACACACGCATCCGTGCAATTGGGGTCACATCAGCCAGACAGGCAGGCAGGCACATAGGCAGACATATGGGCATGTGAGGGAAGAGCAGCTCAGTTGGTGTTAGTGGTAGTGGTGATATGCATGTGGTTGGATGGTCGACTGAGTGAGTGGTTGAGTGAGTCAGTGCAGTTACTCTATCTTGAGCAGCTCGAGCTGTAGTAAGCCAAGCCCAGCCCCCAGCACAGCCCAGCCCAGCCCAGCACAGCACAATGCCTCGCTCACTTCTGCTCTATTATTTCGATCAGCTCCAGCTCCCAATAAGTCTTGTTCGAGCCACTCATTGGTCTGATGACGCGCCGGACTTCGCCAACCCTCATCGACCACAGCATATCGTGCTCGAAGGACCACAGCATATCATGCTCGAAGCCGTACAGGGACGCTTTGCCATACTCGAGGGTCGCTTCATAATCTCTCAGCTTCTTGCTGCCTCTGTCGGGTGGAAATCCGTAGTCAAAAAGCGTCCTTCTGTACCTTACAGTGTCGCCCGTGGCCGGGCAGACACCTGTGCCGCGTCTCACCACCTGATAGAGGAACCGCCCAAGCCGAATGAATGTTCTGTCGTCTTGGAGTCTCCCAATCGTACAGTCCAGCCTGATGCGACCAACACAAGTAGCGACTAAGGCAGTGAAACGGCAGAAAAAGCGTGTTGTTGCCTCATCTCTGCGTGCGCACCGTTCTTCGAGCGTGGTGACGTCCACATCGGTGAATCTGATGACGTCTGGCCAGTCGTCTTTCCTAACGGGCCGCCACTCGCCATCGACACTGACAAGGAAGCCTCCCTTCTCATCGACGTGGGCGGGGCGGCCCTGGAAGAGACCCACAGCTTCATCGCTCGCTGGATAAACCACCTGGGTGCTCGCACTGACGCATGCAGCCAGAATGACCACAGACAGACAACAGATGCACAGCGGGTGAAGCATCCCTGGAAAGGGTCAATGCCTCTAGTACCTGATTTGCGGCAGACCAGCAGCCCCTTCGACCTGCACGTCGCCGACTCTGCGGATGTGCAGCCAGCTCGGAACCGGCCGGCGCCTGCCGTCCACATCAACCTGATAGCCGTCCGCACTGTCGAAGTACACCGGGTGGCCATGCAAGAGGCCAATCGCCCTGTCCGTCCCGGCCATCGCGAGAGCCGCACCTGCACCAACACACGGACACACGGGCGCACTCCACTCCTCATGTGGGCATCCTCTGCGCTTCCCTCCATCATCCTCAAGCTGTGCTTACGAGATGGTCTCTTCCTTGATCCCAGCAGCTGCTTGTGGCTCGTGTGAGTGATCTTGGGCATCTGAAGCACCTGGAAGCTGGTGCAAGGGAGCGTAAGACCCCCTGCATGACCCATCGCCGCCGAAGACACCATCGTCAACACCAGATCCAGCGTCAAAGCCG